>WPDF01000026.1:0-148273 GCA_019137265.1 Neonectria coccinea
AGTTCTTTACCTTTATTTATGAGAGAAATTAAGATCCTTCCTTTCGAATTGTATCATAAATCTACATCCACCTTTTATCCCTCTTAAGATAGTTATTAAGCTAGCGGTAGGCCCTATTAATGCCTTACTAATATTCGTTCTTACTGCTAACTTAATAATTATCCTTATAAGATACTTTACTACTAGATAGTACTAAACATAAGACTGCTAGAGTATATATATGCGATCTAGTATAGCTTCAGGCTGACTGATAAAGATGCTTATATAATGCTTTTCTATATACCCTCTTAAAGGATCGCTATTGAGTTAGGGTGTTATTTCTAGTCTCTTTCCGCTGCTAAAATACTTAATAAGTTTCTTATAGAGCTTATTATTACTTAAGTAGTAAGTATACTTTAATAAAGTAGTTATTATACTAGTTAAATACTATATATATGCTAAAATAGGGGAAAGGACTTACTTAAAGATAATACGCTATAGTATACTAATTCTAGCTTCTTAGATAAGTAGAGCGCTTAAGTATAGTAAGTATAAAGGATAGACTATATATTAAGACTATTATATATTAATAATTACCTATATAAATAGTAATACTTATAGTACTTATAAGGGGAGATTAAGAGCCTTATTAGAGGAGGAGTTAGTATTAGACTTATAGGTCTTAATAGCCTTAGCAGCCTTAGTAATAGTAGCTTTAGCTTAAGCGGCCTTAGAGTAGGTACTAAGAGCTATATTAAGACTATAATTAGCACTAGTATACTAATAGTAATATAAAAACATTAGGGAATAAGTAACTTACTTATTAATTATAAAAGTATTAATAAGGAAGTTAGACTATACTTTAAGTTAGTAAGGATCTAGTAAAGCTTATATATATAAGCTATTAAGTTACCTATAAGGATTATAATAAGGTTAAAAGAAGAAGGAAGAAAGGCTTAATTAACTTAGTAATTAATAAAGCTTTTAACCTAGGCTATAACCTAGCTAGTAATTTACTATAAGTAATCCTATTATAGTCTTATTATTATAAAGAATAATAAGTTTATTAAATAGTCTATTAGAATTTAGCCTAATTAGGAAGGAAATAGAAGGGAAATACTAGTAAAAATAGTATTAGGTTATAATAAGGAACTAATAAGCAGTCTTAAGGGTTACTATATTAATAAATCTATAATAGCTATTACCTAGCTAGTTAATTACTTAATTTAATATTATATAATAAGGGATTATAATAATCTATTAGAATTTAACCTAATTAGGAATCTATAGTAGAAGAGTAATAATATAGATAGAGCTTAAAGCCTATAATAAGCTAATAAGAGACTAGCTTATTATTAGATTAGGAATTAAGCTAAGGTTAAAATAAGAACTTTCTAAAGCTCTACTAGTATAACTAACGCCCTAAGATAGATCATTAGAAGGGGGGAAATCCTATTATATGCTAAATAGGCACTAGCAAAAGAATAGCAAGCTAAGGGCTAAATATATATAAAGCGCTAGAAGCGCCTATAAATTAGGGCGTTTTATTAATATTATAAGGACTTTAGAGATTAATCTTATAACATTATAACCCCTACCTTTAAGTTTATAGCGCTATTACTACTAACTATTTATTATTATTATGCTTTCTACCTTTTAGCTCTAACACCTTAAGAGTCTTAGGGCTAAAGATATTTTTAGATTATAGGACTGGAAGATCAAAATTGTTTATATTTCTTATAGCATATAGCTACTTATGCCTATTTAAGATACGAACTATACAGAATCTGATCGCTTCTAGAGGCAAAGTCTTAACACACTATCTCACACTGCCTTTACAGTGCTCACTTATGACAGCCTGCCAGGTTTCAGAACACTGTCTGTCTAATTGAAAAGGCTTGCTACACCTGAGCCCAAGCACACTAATGCCACATAGGGTCTCATAGCTCAAGCATCCTGCGTCAGAGTCGCAGATGTTATATAAGGCCAAAAGTCTCAGCTTGGGCATGCGGAGTATCACGTCGGCTACCACTCCAAGATGATGGTTCGTCGTGTGAGACGTTTCGTTGAAGATTGTCTGATCTGACCTTATAACAAGTTGCTGAAGGCTAGGACACTGGTGAGGGATCGTCAAGAAGAACTCGTGCGCGTTAATGCTATACTCAACGGCGAGGTGTGTCAGCCGCTGGGATAGGTAGGCGAGGTTGGATGCCAGAGATATGAGATGTGGGTTATATCTTGTAGGATTGTTGTTGTGTCCAAATTGACCAGTGGGATAGAAACGCTCTTGTCGACAAATGCGTACTTTTCTCAATGATGATGGCCAGTTTAATACAGTGCTTCCAAGATTCTCATCAAACCCGTTTTTAGTCTTCCAGTGTGCGCGTGGCCAGACTTCCCAACTCCAGGTTGTTAGAAATGGAAGACGCTGAATGATTGCGTCCATAGCCAAGGGCTCGAAGTAGCGAGTGGACTTTCGACATATAGATAGGGTAGTGATGATGGGTACTTCGGGAATTGCTGAGGTATGGGATATTACAGACTTTGTGAAGTCAAAGTCGAGGGAGAAGTGAAAATCCAGCTCGCCAGCATAGATACAACTCTCCCATTTTTCCGGACTAACATGTATAGTGTTAAAACGATGGGGTTCGCCGGGTGCTTGAGGCTCTGCTGTGTAGACAACCATAGGGCCAGCGCGTATTCGGAGTTTTCTTGCTATCCTTTGCCAATAACTCTCTGATGTAGCAATAATCTCCAGTTCGACTCCACACCCACAGCTCTCTCGCTGTGTCCAAGGGCCCAACTGGCAAAGGAGGCCATATATCGCCTCGGTAAAAGCGATGTTGTTTTGTTGCTGCTGAGATTGTAGTTCCGGAAGAAACGAGTTTGCGATACGCCCTCGTGCTCCGATGATTAACATCTTAGCCATGGCCATTTCTTCTTCTGTACCACCAATGCTGTTCGAGCGGACAAGCCCGTGCTTGGGGAGCTCAAGCACTAGACCTAGGTACCTAAGATAGCGCCTTCGACGGATGACTTGGAAGATGGTATGAAAGTCTTGGAGCTCTGATGGCATGACTTGGAGTCTGCTAAACGCTAGCTTTTCGAAGGCGGGTTGCCATTCCCTAGCGACGCTCGCATATCCCGAAAGAGGTCGCCCATCATGATACTCGGTCTCGGCAACCTGTGCCAAGATTATGGCTCGGATTTCTTCATGGAGGTGGTACCAGTTGTAAGGTGTAAGGGGTTGGATGTTATGGTTGGCCATTTTGACAAACATCCCGTGGTGTGTTAATGCCGTGTCAAATGAAGCAGAGGGCTGAGGGGTTATACCTCGCTTGACGTCGATTCCACCGGGTAGTCGTGGTTCTAACTTTGATTCGCAAAAGCTTTTCGAAAAAGCTTGAAACTAAGTTGAAGTTTAACGTAGTCCATCAAGTGTTAATATGCATGAACAAGACGTCCTGTTCAATATAGAGTCTCAACTACCCTAAAGCATTCACAGTCACGTGGGCACCCATCAACTTCTTCCTTCCTGCACCTGGCACTTGTTACAAGAGCCTTTCAACGATCGTCATAACAAATTGTCAGACTTTCTCACAGCGAACCTGCCAGCTCAGCAGGAATCGGAGGATGCCCGCTCAAGGTGAGCGCGGGTAATTGGCTGCCATGGTCTCACACTAACACATCTCAACGACATCGACCATATCGTCCATTTTCATTTCCAGGCCGTAGCACGGTCTGTGAGATAGATGGCGACGGCGTCGCGGAACACGCCGAATCTCTGCACCAACCACGAGTCAAGACAACTATGCGCCCTCCCCGGAGGATTATCCCGTCTTTCCACCGCTTCCCCCCCACAGCCATCCTTCGAGCGCCAACTGAGTATTAGGCAAAGCTTTCAGTGAGGAAATCAGTGCTCCCCGAGGCGCTTTCGAGGACTCGTCCTTCTACGCTCTTTACCTTTCTGTACGAGTTCATCGTCCTCGACAAACCATCGAATACCGAAACGCCCTCGAGGCCTTCTGGCGCCAAGGCCAATGAATCGTCGAAGGTATCCCTTATCCCATGGACGAAAATCGCGAGCGCTGTGCTTTTCTTGCTGGCTGCATGTATCTATTGGCCCGGTCGTGCAACCAAAGAGGGAAGCCTGGCCTCCGACGGGGATGCACTCTTTGCTTACCGCGGCACGAGGAAGCCGGAGAACTTAGGAATGTGCCTGATCATCTTCGTTAGTACAAAAAAGTCTCCAGCTAAGTGAGGGATCCCCCGCATTGGAAACACTCTTGGCGATTCCTACGTACGATGGAGTGGTGCTGGAGGCTGAAGGCGACAAGCGGGCGGATCCGGACTTCTTGACAAATAATATCTTCCTGTGGACACCACACATTCACTTTACGTGATTAAGACCCATGTCTCGGAGATCGATGGAAATGTAGTTGATCTCACGTCTTTCATTCAATCGCCATCGACTAATTCTGGGATTGTCCTGTGGAACGAGTACTATCACCAACGGCCCAGATCCCTGCTCCCGAACTCGCGGTGCAAACATGACAACTCTCTCGTCACCAACTCCAGCCTCTGCCTAGCCCCTCAAACGAATACATCAGCCCCGTGTTGTCTTCGGTACTCGGTGTTCACATGAGTGCGTAGAAAGTCTTCATTGGTGTGATGTCCATAGTGCTCGGCCCATCCCAAAGCCGTGGCCATCGAGACGGGCTGGTTGTTGGCTGCACGAATGTACTGGTGAATGTAACAGACGGCATCTGACAGGTCATAAGGGCGGATTTGATCTCCGCCTGTCAGGATTCGGCTAATCTTTCCGGAAAATGCGTATTCCCATGGAGCCGCGAAGATGGTCAGTCCTGGCCCATCGTAAACCTTTGTGTTCTGCTCTCGGGCAGCGACAGTCAGTTCCGCCTGAAGAGGCCCTGGCATCCACAACTGCACCTCGGTGTTGAGCCACTCAGTGCCCAGCCCCGCGACATGATTCTGAGCATCCCACATGGCATCATCAACGAGAATCCGAGCGTCATTGTCAAAGTCTGACCCGAAGACGTCCACGTCATGAGTGGTGGAGCGCGATCCCAGGTGCAGAGTGCTGACGGCCCCGCCGGTCGTGTTGAGGGAAACGTGCTGGTGTCTCTGTGCAATGTATGCAGAAACATGGTCCAAGGCGGCCAGCAAGACTCCACGGTCGACAGTCCGGCTCACTGGCTGTATGGGCATGCCATTCTCATCCAGCCGATTTCTCGGAATTTGGATCTGGACATTTGCGGGAGCGCTGATGATCAGAGTTGCCTTTCTGTCTTCGGACGGGGCATTTGCAACTCTGCTGATTGCAACACCCATACTAACACTGACTGAGCACATGAACTGGGACAGGTGTGCAGGACTGGTACCTTTTGGTGGTGTGAAACAGCACGGTATCGCGCTGTCTCGAGGATGGGATGGTACAAAGAGTTGAAGACTGGAAAGTTGCACTCTTCAGGAAGTCGTGTGAGATGATGAAGGGAGACGATGGAGGAGATGACTTCAGACATGATGTGAATTTAAATAGCTGGGCAAGGTCTTAACACGG
This sequence comes from Neonectria coccinea, assembly GCA_019137265.1. Lineage (NCBI taxonomy): Eukaryota > Fungi > Ascomycota > Sordariomycetes > Hypocreales > Nectriaceae > Neonectria > Neonectria coccinea. The sequence continues at coordinate 5,561 of WPDF01000026.1, forward strand.
GCGGGTGCCAAACGAGGTGTTGAGTCCTCGTGGTCTCATGTTTCATTGTCTAAATCACGACTATTGAATCTTTGGGTTGTGTTGGGACTGTGTCTGGTCACTTGGACAGGCTTCATTGAAGCGCGGCCACCACAGCGTTGCCCAGTAGTGTTATAACAAGAACGGATACAGGATGGATGTTGCAGTTCTTAAATGTATCGGTAGTTCATGGCATACAAAACGCACATCAGAGTGTCTCCATCTGGCAACTGTTGCGGCGTTGGTGAGTCAGTGACGGCCTCAGGCACTCAGCCACTTGCGTAACGCCAACAACTCCAAACCAAACACCAATTTCGCAACTTGTTCCCTCCACCGCATTGCAAAATGCAACAGCCCTCACGACATGCCGCCTCTCACAACAATCTCGCTGCGGGGACGCCGCAAACGCCAACTTGCCCACGCGCTGCAGGCAATCCACCGACACGAACCCGCGGCGCCGTCCTCGCCGCCGCCCGACGCAATCCAGGTCGTCTGCATCTCAGACACGCACAACACACGCCCGACGCTGCCCAGCGGAGACATCTTGATCCACGCCGGCGACCTGACCGAGAACGGCTCGTTTGACGAGCTGCAGGCCGAGCTGAAATGGCTCTCCGACCAGCCCCACCGGTACAAGATCCTCGTTGCCGGGAACCACGATGTCTTGCTCGATGACGCCTTTCTCGCACGGTACCCGGAGCGACGCTACGGCCAGAACAAGACGAAGGAAGATCTGGACTGGGGATCCGTCATTTACCTCGAGGACAGTTGCGTAACTCTCGAGCTTCCCTCGCCTGGCCACCAAGCCCAAGGCCACGCCCCACGTCCTCGGACACTCACGATATTTGGCAGCCCTTGGTCGCCGCAGTACGGAATTTCAGCTTTCCAGTATCGACCAGACGATCAAAGCCACTGGGCCACTCGCTTCGCCTCCTTGGACGTGAAGCCGGACATTGTCGTCAGCCATTCCCCGCCGAAGCATCATCTCGACGCCCGGGACTTCCACCGAGCAGGATGTCCGTACCTGGCCGAAGAGCTCGCACAGGTGCGCCCACGACTTTCCGTCTTCGGCCACATCCACGTGTCGTATGGCCGCGAGGACGTGGTTTTGGATGCGGTGCAGCGGCAATACGAGGAGGTCATGACCGGCTGGGCTGGCTGGGAGGGTGTTGGCTGGATGGCCGTTCTGGTGTTGTGGGCGAAGCTGAAATGGCTGTTTCGGATCCCCACCGTTGGACAGGGAAAGGTAACCACCTTTGTGAATGCGGCAATGGTCGGTGGGCCGAGCAATGAGCTCAGAAATGACCCGATTGTAGTCAAACTATAACAGACCCTCTGCATCTAGATGAATTAGCCATGCCATGACACCAAAATTATCATCGTGTTTCTCGCCGTCACTGGTTTGCTTCGCCACGCTGGTTTCATCTTGAACAAGTTCGGCCTGCCTTCTTAACCTTGAGCATTCCCCGAATCAGCCCGTCGAAGCGTTACGCCCCAAGCGTTGATGTGAAGAAGGCCTCGTCGTGGCCCGTGTTGAGTGCCTTCTTCGACTTGGCCACAATCTCTCGGACATCCTCCAGCAGACTGGCATTGATCGTCTCTGCCGATGCAGACGCGTACACAGCCGGGACGCAGTCCAGTAATGACCGCGTCGACTTTGCGAGGCGAGAAATTTCAAGCTGATGACGGTCAGTCAATCCCCGCGCAAAGCAGAACCACACTTACTCCGAGTTTCGTGGGTACGACCTTCTGGGCCGTATTGATGCGCTGGATGCTTTTCGTGATATACGAGGCCAGGTCGAAAGCCACCCCTTCATCGTCCAGGTCAATTGTCCGGATGACAACTCCGTCATCGACTTGCAGGTGCTTGATCAACTTGTTGAGGGATGTTTTCCCGGAGGCAATGCTTGGGCGGTGAGAAAAAGTCGGCACTTTAGAAGGGACCATCGGCCTGGAGTTGCTTTGATCCAGATCGGGACCACTGGTCTTCTGCTCCTTGTCCAATGGAGACTGGGACCGATCGGCGGCGTTGGTTCTAAGCGTGAAAACGAGCTGGCTGGCCCTGGGGGCTCATCCTGCAATGAGTATGTGCCCTCGAATTGCGTGGTAGAGTGATGGTCCTGCTATCAGAGGGGTTCGTTCGGTGTGCATCGTTGAGAACGAATTTGATCATTGAGGCGGGATGGAGTCCTAACTACGAGCTGATACAGGCAAAGCTAGAAACATCTCATCATCTACAGAAACCTCTACCCTAGCCCCGGGGCGTAGACTCCTAAGTCAGCCAAGTATACTCATTTTGCAAGCCTATCATCAGTTTCCCGGTGCATGCTTAAATCCTAAGACTCACTACCAATAGAGATATGTGAGTAACTGATGATAAGTTGGGACGATATTGGCATTCTTGTTTCAACGCTTTGCGTGATGAACCCTATTTTCACACTGTTACAATACTAAAAGTCGCAATACATTGAAACCCATGCATCCCGGTCACTCGCGTCAGACGACCGTTACCAAAGGGAAATTAACACCTGGGTCCGAAAGAAGGGTGCTTATAGGCCGACTATTGCTCTTCCCCCGATACCAAACCAGCTTGAGTAACTGCTTCCTGGACCCGACGTATCCACAGAGCAGTGGAAAGGGAGAACTAGAGGAGGCTAGGTACATCTCGCACCGACCATGATCTCAGCTAATGTATGCCTCCTCAGCAATTCAAACGTTAGCGCAATTTGTTCTCATCTGTCTGGGAGACCATGCTTCTTACATATTCTCTCGCCAAAGTGAGTCCAGTATATTAGTTAGATTTTTAGGGATTGAGAAATGAGCTGATAGACATCTTGTGCTTTGTTCCATCTGAAGCCGCCTTGACATCGGACTTCAGCTTGGTGGGCTCCTGGACTGGGGCTGGAGCGGCAGTGGGTCCGTTGAGGCCGGGTTCATGGCCAGGGGGGTGCGAACTAGGGACCATGTTCTGTGGCGAATTCGGCAGGGGACCGAATTCGGCTTTTCCCCTGTAGGCTTCCATCTTGTCGGCCTCCCTCTTGTCAGCTTCCCTCTTGTCGGCCTCCCTCTTGTCAGCTTCTCTCATGTTGGCTTCCCTCAGGTTGGCTTCTCTCAGGTTGGCTTCCCTCATGTTGGCTTCCCTCATGTAGGCTTCTCTCATGTTGGCCTCCCTCATGTCGGCTTCCCTCTTGTCAGCTTCCCCATCGCCGCTGCCACCTTCCCTATTGAGGCGGCTTCGAATAGTGTGAATCTTTTCCAACACGATCGCGCTCCAGGAGGCAGTCCCTCTAGCCACGGGAGCACCCTGCCCGTTCTCGGAGGCTGCAAGCGTCCTCACCAACTCCTCAAGCTCAGCCAACGACGCCTGGACCTCGTGTTTGGGGACGCCCTCAAGCTGACCAAACGACGCCTGAATCTCGTCGTTGGGGACGGAAACGCCGTTGGTGGTGGTAAAGCGGCAGTGCTCTTGAAGGTCACGCGCTTTGCACCTGCCGCACGGGAGTTGCTTGTCGCATTTGATTTTGCCACGACGACAGGCGACGCAGGAGATGGGCTGGCGGCAGCGCTTGATGATTTTCCTTCGCTGGTCGGCGAGGAAGACATGGGTGAATTGTTCGAGGTTCGAGTTAGGCATCTGGCTTAGGGGAGAGCTGCAAGGGTTGGTGTATTACTCGGTTGATCGCCGATGAATCCTGATCCGAAATGGCGGTCTTGCATGCAGTGCGCGCGCTAGGGTAATGTGTACCTCCGTATTCCGTGCTCCCACCCCACGCGCTTGCCCGGGGTTGCGCGCGGGGTAGCACGATCGCGATCCTTGCTCACAGTGCGTATATACTCTGCATGTGCTAGGGACTGTGTGGGGCATCCGGACACGGAGATAACCGGTCCAGGTACGTCTAGCCACTACGACCGATGCGACCGCGGCTGAACCCCAGGCATCAACCACCCAGCCACACGGAGCTCCTCCCTGGATTCCGGGTGGATCATTTTGCAACCGACCGGCCGGTTTGGCACGACGCCAATGCAGATCTGGCCTGAATCGTGTCTGTTGGTCTATGAGAAGGAAGAGGGATGCAGATATTATACCGCTAGTCCAAGATGCTGTGACGTGATGAGTTGCGGTCGAGCACCTCCTGCAGAATCTTTTTCTAGGCATTAAAACCTAGGATTCAATTTCGACCAAACTGTCTACAATCCCATCCCTTCGCATTATCTACACAATTTTTAGTACTTGGAAATGAAGCAACTGCCATGGCAAAGAAAGCAACAAGAAACAAGGGTACTGAGGAAGCCAGTGACAGAATAAAACTTCACATCCCTAATACTGTTGTCATGGGTGTGGAGTCTCTCACTACAGCATGACATCTTCAAAGAAGGTCTACCTTTTTCTCGTAAACTCTTTTTCTTAATGCTGTTTGATGTAGCATTCCCAAGTATGAGTGTGGCTGGGAATACCCCGCTTGTGTGTGGCGTTGCACACTGTGGCTGGGGCGTCAGGTGTGCATGGCTAGGCACGGTGAATGGTCACGGGATCACGTGATCCCGTGCACCCGGAACTCTTCAAACCCACCTTACCCTTCGGCATTACCAAACATCATCACCATCAACATCACCACCGACATCACGAACGCCATCACGACATTACGAACGCCGTCACGACCGCCGCCACCATCGCCGACTCCATCGCCTGTCATCGTCGCCGCCGTCAAAAGTTTTCGCTAGCGTCGCGCTCTTACCAGCTGCCGGTTTCTACCCACTGAGCGAGTCTACACTCCCTCTTTGGAAGACCTGGGGTCAAGAGAAGGGACTTGCTCGGCCTTGGAGGTTTTTCTCGAGGCCAAGTTGGTTGCCTGTCTGCAACGCTCGGATCCTTTTGCCGCGCGGTGCTTTGGCCCGTCACATCAACCCACGATTCCTTGCGAGCTTCGCGCTCTGGGCCATCTCTCCGGTTTCTACCCGTCGAACGCGTTTACGCCTTCGCTGGAAGACTTGGGGCCTGGGGAAGGGATCTGCTTGGCCTTGGAGGTTTTTCTCGAGGTCAGGGAGGTTGCCTGTCTGCGAAGCTCGTTCGAGCGACCATCGCTTTACCCGACCATCGCCTCGCCTTCCTTCCCTCTTGCTTCCGACATCAGACCACGTGCTGCTTCGAGCTTCTTCGCCCTCGGTCAGCTTTCCGGCTTCTACCCATCGAACGAGGTGACTCCTTCTTTGGAAGACCGGGACTGGGGGAAAGGACTCGCATGGCCTTGCAGGTTTTCTGGAGGCCATACGAGTTGCTTGTCTGAAGTCGCTCCTCTGTAGCTCGTGGTTTGCGTCTTTTGTCGATCCCAGTACGTTCGTCTTCAATTCTCTTGTGCGCTCACTCTAGCAGGCACGTTGATCACGAGGTATCCAGACGGCAAAATGGCGACATCACCATTTCTCGACATCGATGTTACGACGCCTACTTGTGTCGTATGGGAGTGCGGCAATGCAACACAATTTCTCACTGAAGCCGACCCTACAACACACGACTTGTCGTTCGAGTACCGATTCGACAGTCTGACCTCCTCGACATCTCTCACAATTCACTGCCCCGTTAGGCTGAAGGGTATCGATTCCTACACGTCCATCCTTGGCCTCATCACTCCCAGCGCCATTGCTTCATTCTCCTTCGAGGCATATTCCAACCCACCAGAACCTGTCCGACAAAAGCTCAACTCCAACTTGATTCGCCTGCGATTCGACCTTTCCCAACCTCTCCGTCTTGTCGCTCCGATCGCGGCAGTAGAGCCAGTCCAGCCCAGAAAGCGGCGTTCAGCCGACGTTTGCACGACTCTTTGCTCGCTCGCTAGAGTTACAGTTCTCGACATTTACGTATCGGACAAAGCCCTTCCTTCTATCAAATTGAAGGCTTTTCATGAAGCTTTCCGTCAATCCACCCTCAAGCCATTCGATGTTGATTTCCCCAATACTCTAGCTTCTCTCTATCGAGGCAGCGGCGGGAAACTCATAGAGGACCTGTCTTTACTCCAAAATAACCCGAACAACCAGCCTCCGCCGTATGATGAGCTCGACTCCCCCCTTCCCAAGGCGACCGAATCTGCATTGCTCGACAAGTCCGAGTTTCCGCTACCCCCCGAGTGCGACGGCAAGAAGAGACGTCGGCTGGGTAGCTCGAGCAGTCCAGACATGGTGGCCAACCATGCCGACGTGGGCTGGGCTTTAGTGGGCAAGATGCATCAGGAGATGCAAATGCTGGTACAGCGAGTTGCGCAACTTGAGATGGATAAGCTGGCGGACCAAGGCCAGCTGGCTAGGGCGGAGGAGGTGAGGACGCTATCCAGGCGAGTGGAGGAGCTTGAGGCGGAGAACAAACAACTCGGCGAGGAAGTAGATGCCTTGCGTGCCAACTGCGAACTGGCTTCCGATGGTTTGGAGAGCAACGACGCTGCTGTGCTCGAAGTCCAGAGCGAACTGGATGACCTAACAGATCGAGTGGATTCTCTGCTCCGGAACGGACTAGATAGTGAGGTTGAAGATGGCATCGTTCAGAAGGTCACAGATCGTGCGACTGCCAACCTCTTGAATAAGAATTATTCGCTTTCCATTTCGGAGAGTTAACAATTATGATGGCCTCGCTATTGGTTCAGCCCTGACCATAGCCAACTTGGAGGTGGTGGCCAAAGCATCTCTGAAGTCTGAACGTGCCGTGTATGGTGTCTATCTTGGCGTGACATGTCAGACGTGAGACGTTTATATCAGGCGGAGTGGCTTATCATCAGCAACTCGTTCGCCCTTGACGGAACGGACAGCAATACGTAGGATCGTCGTCCGCAAAGAACGGCATCTAGAGGTTCGTCGCAAGGATGCACCTAGTTCGGTGTACAATATCTGGCGTCGGCGCCTTTGAAAAGGAGATTCGAAGTCGCCTTTGCATAGAACATTACACTTAACTGCCTTCTCACGATGGTGGCACGTAAACCAAGATAACTCTTCTTAATAGAAGTAAAGGTTACAGCGCTACATCTCCCACTGTGACATTTTCCACCGTCATCCCATGGATCTATCACTGACTTGAAGGATATCACCTGCGCCATTACTGAAACACTGGTGGAGAGCACCGGGCTGACGGAAGAATACAGCAACCCGCCGCCTGGATTCGCTGTCGCAATCACCTCTATCGTATTCTTCTTATGACTTTGAAGACTCTTCATCTGGTTGACCTCTTTTCTCGTGTGATGTCGCCACCTTCATGGATCCAATCAACACCTCCGAGCTGGCAACGGGATCTGATCCAGCCTACTCTCGATTCGGTCGGGAGAGGAGTATGATGGGATGGTGCTGGAATGCTTCCGTTCCATCACTTGCCTGGAAATACTGCTTAAGGTCACCCGTGGCCGCTGGCGGATCCTACTTGAAGAATAGAAGGGTATGAATTGCCGCAAGGCGAGTGATTATCTGGTGCACATCAACACATTGTCTGTCGCATTGGAAAATGCATAGCTAAAGCTTCTCTTACAAAGGACGGAGGGGCACTTGGTTTCGAGGTTAAGAAGGGGCAGATTTAAATTATATGCCCACATCCAGTTTTGCAACTTGCTCTCTCTAAGGATGCGGACAAGGGCCTGGGAACTCTCGGCGACGCGGAGAGCTTCCTGCTGTACCGCCAGCGACATGATGTGACTCGTCGTGACGGCGGACTTGAGCTCTCATCAGATAGAGCGGCTATCTGAATTCGATGAATCAATAGCATCCAATGTCAGGCAGCTGTGTCAGGCAGTTAATGGAGTGCCCCACAGCCCTGCCCACTGCCCCAGCCTATCACCACACGTTATTCAATCTCCCGAACTGGAGTCATACCGCGAAGCAGTGAAACAGTACAGAGCCTCGCTGCCCTCGAAGCCGCCGTAGCTTTTCGCTTGGTGGGCCGCTCCTCGACGTAGATCATCATCATCATCGCGGACGGACCTCCGTAGTGGAGTGACAGATGCTTCAGGCGGGGATCATGCCTTGTATCTGGGAGTTTGATATTGATCTCGATCAAGGGTTTGAGCTGGTGGAGTATTAGCTCGCGGAACAGGAGAGACCCTTCTCTTGCCGCTCCGTGTTATCCCTTTTGGAGCTGGGCAAATATACGCCGCCATCGCCATTCACTCAGTTAGAAGAAGAGAGCTGACGAACTGCACTGTCTATGTACGGGCGAGAAGAAGGACAACCCCAGAGCAAATGTTACGCAAAATCACGTACTCAAGATCACATTCTACAGCTACAGGAGTCGGGGATTACGAAAAGTAAGGATTTCCGTTCCAAATTATTCCTCTAGAGTGTTGTAACTCTTCCTTTGAAGCAAAGGCTAGCTGTTGAAGCATGACCTAGCGGTCCAATCATCACCCATCAAGTTCCATTTCCCCCGCTGCAATCTTTGGTTTGGTCTCCCCTCTTTCACGTCCCAGCTCATATCGTAGTAAAATCTCCCTGCAAGAGACTGGCATCACTCTTCTCCCACGGGTGCTCCACCTCGATAGATCTAATCAGATCCACATATTTGGCATTTCTCGGCTTGATGCTGTAGGGAAAGTCGTGGAGATGGCTAATTAAGCCGGGTGTGGTCTTTATCTGAGGATCAATCTCATTGCCTTGCTCATCGACAGCCTTCCTGATGTCAAACGCAGCTAAGAGGCGTGAGATGGTGATGAAAAGGCTCTCGTCCGCTAAGAACCGCCCGGGACAAATCCTGCGGCCGTATCCGAATGCTTCGTTGGCAGGGTCCGGCTCATTTCGAGGTTCCAGGTACCTATCAGGGTCAAAGGAAGATGGATCTGGATAGGTCTGTGGATCGTGCAGGAACCACCAGACCGCCGGTAGTAGTTGTGTTCCCTTGGAGATGTGAAACCCCGCGTAGTTGATGTCCTCGTCAGCTTGATGAGCTGCACCCATTGGCGCAACAGGAAGCCATCGGATGGTTTCCTTCACCAAAGCATTGATATACGGTAGGTTATCGCGATCTCCATGCTGGGGAAGCCTGTCGACCCCAACGACAGCATCGATCTCTTGCTGTGCCTTCTTCTGAACCGCCGGGAAGAGCACCATGGCTAAGACGAGACTGTGGATAGATGACACCGTGGTGTCGCTCCCTCCGGCGTACATGATTGCGGCCGTATTCTTGATGTCGTTCTCGCTATCTTCATTCAGTCTGCCGTTTTTCCCACCACCATCATGTTGTTCGATGAGCGAAGAGACGTATGACAGTCGGTGGGTGCCCTTTGCCATTTGCTGTCGAACGAATTTGTAGGGAGTATCGATGGCCATGCGTGTTATGTCATTCCATTCCCGAGCAATTCTTTTGAACGACATGCCCGGGAGGAATTCTGGGAGGTACTCGAGTATCGGTAGAACATCGACCGCCCAGGATAGAGGGACAAACGCAACAGACGCGCCTTGCATCAAGCGCTCAATCAAACGGGTTAAGGGATCGGCTTTGAGCGGTTCGATGGAGTAGCCGTATGTTATTCGTAGAATGATAGCGCTCGCCTCACTGCATTCATCGAATTAGTAAAAGAACTTTGCCAACTGAACTAGTCTTTTTTGATCCACTGAACATGTTGCGGGAGGGGCCGTACTTACGTCTTGATGTGGTCCGTTAAGCTCTTAGGGTCTTCTAGGACGCGGAAGAGAAACCGACGTGATTCCACATCTTGGATATCTCGAAATCGCGACACCGCTGTCTTCGTACCTAGCTGCTGGTGCACCAACTTGCGATGCTGCCGAAACGTTGCGTCGTATTGTTGAAAGCTCAAGAGCGTCCCGTAACCGCATAACTTGCCCGCAAAGTGCAATTGTGGTCTCCCCGAGGTCTTCGTTGAGGTGTCTACCAACAGATCATGTGCGGCACGACGGTCGTGGATGATGACAAGTGGTTGTCCAAGGATAGATACGCGACTGATGGGGCCGTAGGCGTCCTTGAAGTTGAGCCAATGCTGGTATTCCGGTGTCCCCGCTGAGGGTAGGTCTCTGATATTACCAATGATGGGGAGTGGTTTTGGCCCAGGCGGGAGAGTAGGGCGAGCCTTCTTCCAAAGGTAGAGAAGATACAGAACAATGCCCAGAAGGGCAACGATGCCCTGTAGCATGGCGAGGCTGGTAATTGTGTGACAATGAAATGGGACAGATTGTGTGTAGTACGGCTCTTCAGGCTTTCAATACTGCCATGAAATCTGTTTTATGACAGTAGAAGAAGGGAGGAAATGTGCATCTATATAGGCAATCCAACACCCACTACTCTGAGGATAAAGTTGACATCGCCTCACGGCCAGTATCGGATGCATTGTTCAGGACGCCAAGTTTTGCACCATTCATTATCCAATATTTGCCAAGCAGAAGCTCTGTCCGCCGCGCTCTGCTCTGTTCCCGATGTGGACTATAGAGTGATGATCACGGTGCAGCCGAGCATCTCAGCCGAACATCTCAGCAATAGGAGTAGCAGTGGCTCAGGATATTCCTTCAACACACCCAATACAGTGAAACATGCAGATAGTTACAATAGTAGCATTGCGCGTCTGGAGGGTACTGCTTAGGACAGTTCAATTCACAACTGGCAGGCGCCACATGACAATAATCCAATAGCAAAGAGGGGGATAGGGAAAATAAGCGCTGAGGCCATCCAGTAGGTGGTTATTCGTATTGCTCTGCCAGATTTGGTAGGCCAAGCGTAGATCCAACGCGTTGTAAGATGCGTTCTCCTCACCTTATCTCATCGATGTGGCACGGCATAAGATCTACTGGTCAATAAACCCCTGCCCCCGCAACCTGCGTGATCTCCTCCCTACTACCGTATCAATCCCCAGTGTTACCTACACAGTATGTAGCGGTATATCTACAACCCCCTGTGGACCGGTGAGAGAATTGGGTCATGCGCCGTGGGTATATACTTCGTACTTTTACGCGGTTAGTCAACGCACTTCAAAGCGAAAGATGTTTATAGCAATTGAACAAGTACTTGTGCATGACATACGGCAAGCCCACTTTCAACCCTCCGGCGGTTGCATACCTGATATGCATGCAAGCGGCCACGTAGCCCGTAATCCCGTGCCAAGTCCGTAGCACTTCGTATCAAGTTTATCAACTGTCTGAGACTCAGCCTGGTATTCCGTTATTCAAATTTCCCGCGCCTCTCTCCACAAAGCTCAGAGACTCTAAGCTCAGATCGAAAGACGTGGGGTAATAATGAGAAGAGTGCAATCCAGTTGACCGAGACAATGTGCAGCAAAGTACGTGACTGTTTTTGTGCTGCTGCAGGTCTGGGCATCAGGCAGAAAGGAATCGATGCATTTCTAGCTACGTTGCTTGAGATTCCGGTTATCCGCCTTGGCTGCTGCTCTTTTCTCTAAAAAGGCGAATAGATAACGCAGGTCATGCAGTCAGCTCTTGTCGTAGAATGATGGTGCTTAGTTTCTACTACTAGGCCAACCGGCTTCGAAAGGGAGAATGTTCGGTCAAACGACTAATCGCCAAGCTATTACTACATATGCTCGAACCGTGACAGTTCTCAGCGATCTGCGCAAAGCCGATGGGTCTATCCTACTCCTGTTTACGCTGACAGGGTGTGCGAGCCAAGCAACGCACTTTCCGATACCACGACCAATGCTTCTCAAATCCGGCCGCACTCGCTGCTGAGTCGACAGTTCCTCCCTCACTGCCCCACCACAGTTTCTCATACATGTTCTGAGGCAACTCTCTCTTTCCCCTCTCGCGCTGGAAGTAACCTGCCAAGATGAATACTCACTGCTGCCATGCGTGTATGGTCAGCTGGAGGTAGCTTGTTTTCTTGGAGAGCAAATGTCAGTAATGCGAGGAGCGGAAAGAGGTTATTAGGTGGAAAGCAGGTATAAAGTCGCCCAGTATAGTATATATTGGGTAGGAATGACTGTCGATGGCACCATGTCAGGCCTCCCCTTTGGAACTCACCGTTCCGCCCCTGTGCCTAGCTCAGTTACTTGCACACAATGCACACGCAGTTGCACTAACAGTAACCCAATCCGGCCGCCGAGTGTGCTGCACAGGGGTCAGAACGCCAATTGCTCCATTCTGCATCTGAAAACTTAATGCTCATGCAGACGTGAACGAAGGCGGGGGTGAGGGTGAGGGCGAATCGATCGGGGCAGCTGATGACAGGTGAATTGGTAATGGCTCGTGGGGGTTGTCGGGTCGAAGCCATTCCCGGGTAGGAAGGCAACGACAACACTGCCGGAAACAGTGCTTGCAGCTGCCCAGGAATGCTGGACGGAGCTGGCTCCGTCCTGAATTGAGTCGATTCAGATCACTCGTGGCAGCCCTAGTAGCAGTCAACCAGTCAGTCAGCCGATGCATTTTTGGTAACACGACACATGTCGAAAGTCTTAACCGGGCCCTCCATTCATATACACCCCGCGCCGGAGCAGTAGGTGAAGGAAGCTAGACTTTGCCGCACTTCACTGGATCAATAATAGTGGGAAAGGTCGTTTGTGACAAGTATTTCGCGAGGTCGGAGGCCAATCATCCGTTTTAATCGTTGCTTCCTGCTACTATCTTGTATGCACGAGCTGCAAGGACAGGGACATGGGGTGACTAGCTATGCAGCGGTGAGGACGTACGTGCTTGGTGTTATTCCGACCTCAAAGCCGACCTGTGATCGCAGCTGATGATAGAGGCGACGAAGAGTGTTGATGTGTATAAGTCTGGTGCGGCCCTGAACCCACGCCAATAGGGACCTGCGTAGAACATGTTAGTGTTGGTCGTTGGGAAGGTCTATTGCAGACGGTAAGCCTCACTCAACCTAGGCATAGGACTGGTTGGATGAAGGGAAAACATGGAGTGCGAACAACTGCAGTGAGGCATCTGGTTCAACCCTATCGCTTCCGCGTTGGTCATCCAAGCTTTACTGGAGGTGCATGCAAGTGATTTTACGCTGGGATTCACCTGAAATTCTGACTTCAATGGCGCCACAGGGACGGGGCTATGGGTCGATCAGCTACTCGATGGCGAGGACGCACTTGCTCGGTGTTGATCCCGGAAAGTAGCTTGTTCCACTCACAAGTATAGAATAAAATTCTTCCTCGCTTCCACTTGGCCCAGTCTTCACGTCACCCTACAACTTGCCTTGTTCTCTCAATCAGCTGCTGTAAACAGACAGAAAGACTCCTTTGTCCCCTGAAAAGTTTTACGGGAAGAACAAGCGCCGGTGAGGCCTCGGCACTTCACCGATTCTCCTCCACACTCCGAAAATACCTGAACTGTCGGATTGTCAGTCGCACAAAAACATTGGTCAATTCATTAACGCTAATCCTGATACATGAACTCCTATGGATCCTCTCCCGACCCGCTTCCAGGAGCATGCACACGATCTACACCATGCGGGTTGGTAGGAGGAATAGCCTCATCACCCATCTCAGAGAGCATCGCCCGTGTCAAGTACACTGATAAGGTATCTTTCAGCGCGAGGCGCCTTCTTATCAAACCAAAGTGGTAATTTGCGTTGGACCGAACTATCCAAGAGAAAAACTCTTAATTTCTATCTATTCTATCAGGAACGGCAGGTTGTCAAAGGCATTAAGATTCGCTGAGAGAGGTCAAGGTGATGATCAACCTTTGGAAGACTAACGGGCTCAGGAAGCTTGTCGTGTAGATGAACCTTGTGATAGCCGAATTGCGCCACTAAGTATTGCAAGAAATGCCATTGCCTTCCCACGAGCAAGCCAATTCATTTAGTGCAGCACTCGAACTTTCCCAAAGTCAGCACAAGGACATGCAACGGGTTTCACCCTACTAACCTCAGTAGTACTGATGCATACACCGCCGGCAGTTGCCTGGCTGAAGCTCGCGGACGTCCCAACAGCTTGACCGGGGTTGCATGACGGGCTGGGGTATACGGGGCAGTTAGGGCCCTGGCGACTGAGAGACGCAGGGCGGCAGGAGCCGCGAGGTGCTAGGAAGGCTGAAGCTGTTGGAAAGAGGCCGGCTGCTAGAGCGAGGATAGGGAGCATTGTAGAACAAATCATTGTTCTGTGGCGTTTGGTTGTTTTTTTTTGTAATGAACTGGAGGTAGGATGAAAGAAGAAGAAACTTCCAATGGACCCAGCACCATGTAGTGGTACGTATAAATAGTCTTATTTTATAATGTGGCTGCGCCTCAAACTACCCGTCAGTGATAGAACCTTCGTTCTCGTGTTCCATGGAAAGAAAACCTTAATGCATATCGTTCGCTTTGACTATAGCGGCAGCACCGTGTGATTGGGATCGTCAGAGCGTGCGGCAAAAACAGTCGGTCACGGACAGAATTCGAAACGGGCAATATATTTAGGGTTTAATGCATACGCAAGCTTGATTATTAGTAGATATACTAGACTATAGGCTGTAATCTTACGTAAAGTGATGTACCTTGCAGAATCTGCATTTTAGTCAACTTACCGCACCATCCATACCTTTCTTTATCAGGTCAGAGTGTAACCAGCACCTCCGTCAACATTATTCAGTCCATTGGGATGTCGTCGTTGACGAGGAGATCATAAGTCAGTTGCTGGATGGTGGTGATGATGTATCTGACTAGATATTGACTGAGCTGGCTGCTAGAGTCCTCATCGGTGATGCTAAAATGTTTATTGAAACCCAGCAGCCTTCCATCTCAATGCCAAACATCCACTATACCCTTCTCAGCGAATTCAACCGCCCTCAGTCCCTGCTCTCGCTTGTATTTCCCACGCTATACCCCCACGGCTAGGGTGACTTCGTTGCGCCCGAGTAGTGATGGATCCAGTATAGGTAGCTAGTACATCGAACATGCGCTCAAACATCACGACGGCGGCTTCCGCGCCACCCTCAACATTTTTATGCGGCAGCAAGTCAATCCACGGTCTCCCTTCCTCGTCAAGAAGGCTGAGGCCCAGCAGTCCCCCGGCATCGAAGAGATCCGAGCCGCATTTAGGGATGATATGTCCCTGTAACAAAGCTGCTCAAATTATTATGCGGTATCCTGGTAGCCCCCCGTGGAACACGTGTCATCCAGGTGGTCGTTAGCATCAACTGGAAGCTTTTAGTGTTGCAGATCCCCATTGGAAGAGCTTTCAAAAGCATATACCGCGCTACAATGAGTGGCTTGCTGCCAAAGATTGCGGTAAGATGGGATTTCTAGTCCCTAGCATATCACTACCATTATTGCTGCTCGAACTTTCTTCAGTCTTTCAAGATCATATACTATTCGTATCGCTATGAGTGGTAGTCTTGAGGTAGCACTCACGCCAACGGACTCTTCTGCGACCGCTCAGCTGAAACCCTCTGCTTACAGCTGAACTCGTGATCGACGCCACTAGCACTATTGGAAGCGAGCTGAAAAC
This sequence comes from Neonectria coccinea, assembly GCA_019137265.1. Classification (NCBI taxonomy): domain Eukaryota; kingdom Fungi; phylum Ascomycota; class Sordariomycetes; order Hypocreales; family Nectriaceae; genus Neonectria; species Neonectria coccinea. The sequence continues at coordinate 20,926 of WPDF01000026.1, forward strand.
AGTCCCTTGGCTCAAACACCCTTACGAATGGCGACGGGGGGAGGCTGATAGACTGGCTGGGGCTTGGTATGCCACAGGGTACTCTCTGAGGGGTTTTAGAATCCGAAAGCGATGTAACAGAGCCAACTTGCACAATCGGATATTATTCTTTCAAGATTTTATGGAGTTGCCTACGTCGGGCTTGATTGCATAGTCTGGACGCCTCTCTTTCAGTAAGACTTCTCTTGAGACTCTCATTTCCTGGAGCTAGGCTTTCATGAGCTATGAGAGGCGTAGCATTTTCCGTTGATCATGTGCTGCGCCATATGTCAAGTCTGAAAGGCGGTGGCTTCAGGGTTTCTACAACACAATAGGGCGGATGGCTGTACCGTGCCGTTCCCAGGGAGCTGGCCCAAGTAAAAGACAGCCTTGCCCACTAGTTAATTGTGACTTGAGACGGCTTCAAGAACTAACTCCCTTTGTACATTCCTCAGTCGACCTGAAAGATAAAGAGTGAACTCAGCTCGACCTTGCGCTTTAGAGGGCGCCACGCCACCAACGAGGCCTCGAGGTTGCACCACAGCGCCACTGCATGATTCTGAACATGAGGACCTCAAACGAGAGACGAAGGCGGGCTCCAGAGGCTTTAAGTAGAAGAAGCGAAGTTAAATATGATGAGCCATGCCAGCATTCCTCAAAACTACCATCTAAGAAACAGATGCCAAATGAACCCCGGAGAATCAGTCTACTTCAATACCCGCGAGTACGCGAGCAAGCTCGAAAGACTCGTCGCATGCCAGAAGCTGCAAGTGATCAAAAGTATCCTTGTCAAGTACGGTATCACGCTACATGAGTGTGGGTGCCTCGATCGTGTTATCCCTATCGTCACCAACATACTGACGGCCGGTATTGGTTTCGGCTGCTCGTTCCTTATTAGCGACATTGCGGCCACGGGTATCGAGGGAGCGGCTGCGCAAGGGGTATATCCTGTTCCGCACACCGGGATCGCGAGCTCTGCCGCAGCTGATCCGGCGGCGTTCGTTGGAGGATTCGTGCACGGCATGGAAGCTCAACTTGATTCCGTTTCCGCGGCGCTTAGTCCCGGTGATGTGGCCTCGAATGTGACCCAAGCAACTCTGGAAAACGCCGTCCCTTTTATCGGTGGGCGCCGAGTTCTTTGACGGCGGGCACATCGGCTTCACAGCAGCGGCCATTGTGGAGCGGTTTCTGGTACAGGAAGCAATTGCAACTTCCCTCCAGAACGTGGCAGATGGCCATGCGCGGAACAGGCTGCACAGAAGAGTCGCGGAGGAGAGCCAGACTGCAGACGAGCGGCAGCGGGAGCTAGGCGAGGTCCATGAGGCACTCCATGCGCAGTACGTCAACTTGATGACGGCGCACTCGAAGTTGCTGAAAAACAGCAAGAGCAGACATCCGGATGTCGTTGCTTTGGGTGGTGTGCGTGATAGGGTGATAGCGTTGGAAGGGGAAGCGCGAGACGACCGTTCGCGTGCTGAAGAATGTCAGAAAGCTCGGTTTGTGAGCCAGTTTGAGGACTGTCTGAAGAAGTGGGAGGACACAATCAAGACGCAGGCCGGTGCACAGGCCGAATGGCAGATTATCATCAATACACGGAAACGGGCTTAGCACTGATGGAGACCTGCCGCATCAAAGAACCCCTGATTAATTATTTGGGAGGGGGTCGCGAGCAAGAGGAGTTGTGAGACGTGGCGACCGATTATTTATAAGCAAACTAGCACGTCATGAACAGGTCTATAGGTAGGATACGGCAATGTGAACAGCGGGAAAACATCAGATAGGCTGCTCGTGTATAACTCAGGCCATGGAAGCGCCCTCCATCCTTGTTGTGAGACATCTGGCTCAATGCGGGGTGCAATTCTTGCCTCCTCTAGTCTTACAGAGCAAAGTCCTCTCTAAACACGAAGGTTACCCGCCATAAGAAGATGCACAAGAGAATACCCCCAGGGGCGGGTAGGTATGAAATGAGGAATGATACAGACTGCTAGCTAATAAAATACGCGAATTTCGGTTCCTAGAAAACTCACTTGGACGATTTTGGTAATTCTGCCATCTTATCAGGTTTATCTCCCTCACCGCCTACCCAGTCACACCATTCATTCTGTACTTATTCTTCCATCTTCAACAATACTATAAACCCTTCCGAAAACTATTGCGCATCGCAAAAAGTACGCCAAAGGCGATGGCGCCTGCATCTGCTCTTCATCGTTACCAATCTTCCCTCGAAGGCATCATTGATTTCTCCACGCAGCCTCCCTTAGAACCGGGTCAGCGCCTCTCAGCCAGCCGTCGATTCTACCAACTCATCAATCATTTCGATGTTTCCAGCAGCAGCAGCAGCAGCAGCAACGATGAATACGACCGTATAAAACTTGTCCGCCTCACCTACGAATATGCACGCTCCGAAGAATCCAAGTGTAACTTCCTGCGTGCATTCTTTCAGGCCGCGGCTCTTCCCATTGATGGAGAGGATGCCATCGATCTGGGTGATGCAGACCTGGAGGCCGAGCTCCGCACTTCCTTGTTCAACTTTGCCGAGTATCTATTCGACAATTTTTTCCTGCCATGTATAGTCTTATGACCTTTCCTCATCCGCCGTTGATCTCTAACCATCTTTGCTCTCATAGTGAAGGCTTCTACTAGGAAGACTCCCCAACCTTCGCCTGCAACCTCTTCCGCAGTCCAAAGAACTCAATTAGAAGGGCAAAGTTTTACTGGAACACCAGAACGGGTGTCAGCTCTCCGCGGTGCTTGTCTGATCCGCGATCGCCATCGTTGTGTGATCTCACGCAGGTTTGACCAGAATGAGGCCTTTAAACGCATGACCAGACACGGTTATCAAGCTCAGGACGACGATGGAATCTCTCTTACAGGGCAAACATTTGATGCTCTCGAGGTAGCACATATCCTACCACATTCACTTACACAGGTCAACGCAAACTTACAATTAGTATGAACTCTTACTCAAAGCTTCCTCTTTAGAGACCTTACTAAGTACTTTCTTCTAGGACCCTTCTAAGGAAGCTGCACTAGCGATTCTCAATATGTTCGACAGTGGGGCTGCATTCCTAGTTGAAGGCACTAATATTGATCGACCTCGCAATGCTATAACCCTCACCCATAGCTTGCATCAGTGGTTCGGCGACTTCCGGATCTTTTTCGAGGCTGTTAACGACCAACAAGCGCATACCTATCGAATTAATACCTTACTCCCACTAGAGCTCTTAGGGGGCCTTCTCCCTATTACTCGAACACTCTTTCTCACAGATACCCGAAATATAGATCCTCCTTCACCTCGACTACTTGCTATCCACAGTGCAATTGCCCATATTCTCCACCTCTCTACGGCAGGGTACTACATTGATAAGATACTGCAAGATATGGAGGAAAATGGCGTTCAGGAGGATGGTTCTACTGAGCTGGATCGTTTAGTAAAGCTTCGACTTAATGGATGGTCAGTCAGCGAAGTCAGCGGCTAGACTCAAGGGTTAGGCATAACACATACTTACCTTAGTGTGCTAGTCCTTCAAAAGGAACAACCAGTTGCGAGTGATACATAACACGGGTTAAGAGTTAAGCAAAGCAAGGTGTAGCTCTAAGAAAATAACTTTTCAGTGCTCTATATAACAACTAGAATGATTGAATCAGGTAAAAGCAGTGAAGGTAGGGCTGATTTCGAAAGCAAAGGGTGGCGAAATGGTGACAAGCAGCTGCAATCCACCTTATTGAGCACACAAAAGAGTGTTGAAACAGCTTTGTTTCTAATATAGAGAGCAGCGTTGAGCCATTTTTACAGCTGATTTGAGAACTTAGGTTTACTAAGGGGGCCTTTAAGTCGGCTGTCCCCGCCATTCGTACCCCATGGACGGGGAGTCTGTTCGCCTGCAAAAACAACTTTGGCATGCAAAACGAAGATACATCCACACGCAGCCAATTTTCTATGTCCCTTAATGTGGCTTCATTTGCAGTGTGTTCTTGTGTATCTAGAAGTGGAACGTTACGAACCTGATCAAGGGGCATCATGATCCCTGAAATTATAGTCAAGAGTCGGCCTTTCGTATATGATGAAGGAAGTGTATAGTAATTCAGCTGGATCATTGAAAGATGGAAATCAGGAATCCTCTTCATCATCTTCGTCCCTGATAACGACGAATACTTCGTAGTCACTTCCACCGTTAATTGCCTCTATTATCTCTGGTCTCTCTGTCTCTAGTGAAACAATAGCGCCCAATCTGCCTACTTCTCTTTCTCTTCGAACACAATGAATCTAACGGCCCCTTGTATGCTGCAACCGAACCAAGTTAATATGGTAAGTAACTCTCGTTTCTATTGAGAGTTTCCCCTCTAGGCGATGTGACAACGTATCTTGGTCAGGACATCAACTGCCCGACATGCTCGAACGGGGATTTCTAATCATCTGTTGAAAACGCCTCCTAACCCAAATATAGCCGTACTGGTCTCATAGAGATTCTACAGCATTGGTCTTGCCTTTTGACGTCTCGATTGACCAGAGATGGCTGTTGGCAACGTCACTTCAGGTTGTTGGACGGAAGTGGGCGAAAGTCTTCCTGGCCTGCAACCCTAAGTATTAGCGGAGCCCAATGATAAACTTGGTCTGCACCATTGATGTAGCAGAATAATCTCTGACTAAAACCAAGCACATCGCGAGAATGAAGCGCAAGATCGACTACCTGGAGGACGAAAAGCGAGACAACGGCGTCTTGCGGGTGCTCTACGAGCAACAGGCCTAGATCGAGCGAAGCTAAGTCATTAAAGACGAGCTCATTGTCGACGTTACGAAAGCGCGGCACGACGCCCTCCACTGATAGGAGCAGCTGCATGCAATAACGGCCGCAGTCGGGGATACGCACATCATGCTCGAAGCACTCAGCACAAGCAGCAGCTCTCCATCCACATCCTCCAGTCTGTATTCAACCAGCTGGGCGGCATTGACAGCACGTCGGCCGCGAACCTCGCTGTCAACCACATCTACGCTTTCCTGTGTGGCGTCCGCCAAGCCCTAGGATAGGACCCAGCTGTCTGTCCCTGCGACGGGACTTTTCGTTAACGCCCTACTATAACATCCGAAATGTGGTGTGAGTGAGACCCGAATCCGTAGATAGAAGGGGAAAAGCACCCAAACACCCAAATACATAAGGAAAGGAGTGCTGAGCTGTCTTCCAAGTTCCAGATTTGCAAGGCAAAAGTCAGCCAAATGACTAGGAATATTCAGATAGAAAGGATCAAGCATTTCGATCAAAGGAGACATTAAAGATTGATTAAAAAGCTGCGATTACTGTATTCCATTTTCATGCGTAAGATGATGTTCTTGCTTACTTCCTTAATAGACCTTGTTAGTCATAGTCTCCCTTTTATCTTAAGCTGCCCTAGACTTATTCTTGGAAGAGATCTCTGATTAAAGAGAAGAACGGTAATTCCTGCGCCTTATTTCGACCTCTCAATGTCTACTAGCCCTAACACAGTAAGTATTGTGAAATTAAAGCAGTTACTAACTACTATAGCGCTTAATCCTATTCTAGCGTCTGGCAATACAGTAGCTGCTTTACTAAGGATATTTAGACAAGGAAGTGGTAATAAGAATAGTAGGGATAAGCTAGAAGGCTTAATAACACTGATAATACTTGTGTTAATAGCAATAACAATAATGACTAGTGTAATAAACATAAGCTGGAGGGTTGAAAAAAATCAAGAAATTGCAGTTTCTTCCCCAATCCGTCTCATAATTACAACACCAAGCATTACCACTGCGGCTCATGTAGTGTTTGTGGATCTCGTCCAACCTGCTCAGAAGGAACTGGCAGTGTCTTGTTAGGGGCCACCATCTTGCTAGAAGCCTCGAGTTTCGCCGCTTACCAACTTCGGCACCGGTATGGAAGGTCCTCGAGCGCTGACGCCAGAGCAATCTGGTTCATAGCTGTTCGCTGGCTTCTTGACCGTTGGGCGGCCCCTTGGCTGGGAAGCCTATCACCAGGACCCTCCCTGAGTTACAGCCGAGGGCAATCGTCGCGGTCGAGGGTGATACGGCCGACGTGAAGGGTTGAAAGTCGGGAGGTGTGATCTCAACCTTGAGCGTCCGCTGTAGCGCTTCCGTCGCTATATCCCAGATCCTGATCTTACGATCTCCCGAACCTAACGCGAGGCGCCCACCGTCGCTAGAGAACGCGACTGACGTAATGTCTGTGGTGCCGTAACGAAGCGTGCGTTGTAGTGCCCCCGACTTGGTATCCCAGACCTTGACTGTCCCACTGCGCATTTCCCCCGATGCAAGCTGCCTACCGTCGCTGGAGAACGCAACTGACATGATGCCTTCTCTGTGGCCCTCGAGTGTGTGTTGCAGTTCCCCTGTTGCTACATCCCAGAGCTTGACTATCTTGTCGCTGTACGATCCTGATGCGAGTAACCTGCTGTCGCTAGAGAACGCAATTGACCAAATGTCGCTGTGGTCCTTAAATGTGCGCTGTAGCTGCCCCGTCTTTGTATCCCAGAGCTTGATTGACATATCTGTTGATCCAAACGCGAGCTGCCTGCCGTCGCTGGAGAACGCGATGCTGTCGTTGCAGCCCTCGAGCGTGTGTTGAAGCGCCCCTGTTGCCGCATCCCAGATCTTGATTATCCCATCTTTATCCACCGACCTGAGCTGCCTACCGTCGCTGGAGAATGTGACAGACAAGAGGTTACTGCAGTGGCCCTCAAGTATGCATTGTAGCGACCCTGTTGCCGTATCCCAGAGCTTGACTGTCCTGTCGCGCGACCCCGTGGCAAGAAGCCCGTTGTTGCTAAAGATCGCGATTGATCCGACGACGTCGTCATGGCCCTCGAGCGTTTGCAAACAAGTGTTCCAAGTACGCTCCATGATTGGCTTTTTCGTTATCCAGCTAATGTGCCCCTCAAATGTCTCTCGAATAACGCTTGTCTCTGGAGCAAAGACAAGCGCTGAGGAGTAGAGCTGGAGAGGGGCTAGGTTCATTGCTGAGCGGCAGTTGAAGACAAAACGCTTTGCATCATCAAGAAACCGTGCGACTTTGGCATTGGTATTAACCTAAATAAGTTATCTTAGTAAATACTGGCGCATAGTTTCAGGGCTGACTTACATGAACTAGGTTCCGCAACTCGTCAATGAGCATGATGCTCTCTGGAATCCTCTCCATAAGACTCAACGCTTCCAGCCAGTGCAAGAAGTGGCGCCGGAGAAATTGGAACGCTTGGTGCTCATCGTGAAGCTTGACTCCACTGCCCTTCAAGTGAAACACCCAATATAGGCACGCGTACTGAACCTCTGGCGGTAGGCATTCGTCGATCTTTTGTCCGTCGATGTGCTCTCGAAGACTGCCAGGTGCTCGTAGGCCGCAGATGTCTTTTCTGAGACAGTCCTTCTCCAACAGCAGTTTGAGGCAGTCGGTCGCCAGCTTTTGGTGGGTTGCTCGCTCGTCGACCCAGAATGATGCTTTGCGGTTCTTGGGGAAGTTCTTGGGAGCAACGAGGAAGTCGCGGAACGACTGGTGAAGTAGCTTGACCGGGGCGAATGAATTGGCGGGCACGTGCAGGACGGAATGCAGTCTGCTTAGCATTGAGGCAATACTTCCTTGGGATTTATCGAGGAGCCGAGCAAGTGGCGCAGTGGCAAGAGGGTTGGCAAGGATCACGATAGCGCCAACAATTTCGCGGAACCATTCTACTACGTCGGCTTTCTCGTCTTCGGTACGGCGTATCGACCCCGCTTCGGTAGGCTTGAGCAGAAGCTGATTTAGGATCGGGAGATATGTTCCGTGAAGTTGGGACGGTCCACCTGTCTTGTGATATTCTAGGATCGTCTTCAACCGCTCCTCGGGATCACCACAAACTCCGTCGGATATGAAAAGGCAAGCCGTGGCTGCGAAGATGAAAAGTGGTACAGCCGCGTCGACAAGACACTGGAGGCTATCAGAACAAGGCCAAGCTGATGGCAGCTTTAGATCCATCGGCACATCCTCGTTGAAAGTTTCCCGAATTTGGTCCAACCGCCGTTTCAAGAATGTGGTTATGTCCTTCTCGATATCGGTCTTGGGGACTTCGTGGAGGGATAGGTCGTTGTAGCTGTCGCCAATTTTTCGAAAGCCGAGCCGTATGGGCAGCTCAGGTCTGCTGGTGACGAAGAATCTCAGACGGATGGACGTCACTTCTCTGGCCCTGGCCAGAAGACGAATGATGTTGGTGGCATCGTGTTCCCGGTCGCACTCGTCGAGAGCATCAATCACCACCAGTCTCAGTGCGGGGATTCCACCGTCGCCCTTGTACTGGGCCAGTGGCTCCAGGATGAGCCTCTCAAACTGTGCTTTCGTGGTCTTGTCGGCGATCGCCGGGCTGTTCTCTATCGCGTTCTGGACGTGCCGAGCCAAGGAGGGAAGCTGGCCGACGAGCTGAGAAGCCACAGTTGTAAAGAGTCGTGCTGCGTTGCCGCGGTCCCCTTCGCCTCTCTTGAACAAGAAGCTGGCTCCAAGCGCTTCGCTTTCATGGTACTTCTCGGCCACAGTACGAGATATTGTTGACTTTCCGGTTCCTGCCATTCCCCGCAGCCAGTATATACATTTACCATCCGGATCGTCAGCCCATTTGTGAATTTCGGCGAGGAGGCCGATCCGAGTGTCGGCATAGCATCGAGAAACGTGTGCGTTGGCCTGGGAGTCAAATGCAGCGTCTTCGAGAGGGCGAAGCTTGAGAAGGCTGGTACTTTGTTTCACATGGTGAACATCTTGTTGGACGTCTGCCATACCATCATAGAATTAGCGTCTATCGGTAGCATGATTCTATTCCGACTTAGACGGACCTGACAGCGTATCGCCGGCTCTCTTCTCAGTCTCAACCACATTACGGGCGATCCGACCCAAGAGATCTTTCGCATATGCAGCCGCCGCCATTGCCGCGTATCCTTGCCATTCCTCGTTCTTATGCGAGTCCGCGTAGTCGCATACACCACGAATAACAAGACATGGGAAGTGATTCATCAGCCCTGCTGCTTCCATTTCAAAGCACAGAACGTCCTTCGCCCCGTCCTTCGCCCCTGCAAGCATATCCCGAAGCACAGCGTCCTTCATCAACTGATCTGCTGAAGCAATCAAGCCATAGTGGATATCTGGCTGTTTCTCCTCGCGTTTCGTCCGTTTGCGTCGCTGTACTAAGTTTGAGCTTTGAGAAGCACAGAATGCTACGCACCCTCTTGAGTCGTGAATCACTTTGGCCTTGAATAGCCTATCAGTGTCCGGCTGCGGCCGGTGGTATTTCTGTCGTAGCATTGGGCGGCTCTGAAGAATGTCGTTGATAGCTTCTTTCAGCTGATGCCCTTCTATTGTGTACTGGGTCTGGGGTCCGCTCAAAGCAGCTCGCAGTACCGTCGGGGGTTGGTTCAAAAATCGCGTTAATCTCACCATCATCTCTGGTTCTAATTCGGAGGCCATGCTTGTCAATCACATGGAATCTCGAGCTCAACAAACTAGGCCTTTTAAATAGACTTTGCCGTGAGTTTTAGTTAAGCACCAAACGTGACACACCTGTCTCTGGTGACTGGAGCTCCAGAAATAGCGCTTGCGCCGGCGTCTGCCGCGGCTGGAAAATCCCAGGCCGCCCCCAATTGACCATCTGATGGTGGGATGAATCCGGCCGGGAGGGGAAACGTGATGTTGGTGTTCTTCTCCGTTACGTCTCTCTGGACATGTGGGATCATGTGTCTTGCTAGGTCAATCACTGTCATCCATCTCGAGGTCTGTGGCGTGGTGATCATCGCGGTCCTGATCCGCGTCTATGCTGTCAAGGTTCATTATCGAGTCATCACAATACCTAGCGGGCGAGAATGATCTGGTCCCTATTCTGAGCCTAAGGGGACCAGAACCCTGTCCATAATTCTTGCTGAAGCATCAAAGACCAGAACTCCAAGATGGCGTTACAGATAAAAGGTCAAATTTCGAGTCAATGAGTTATGAAACAGGTCAAATGTGTAGATTGACGCCCAAGAGACTAGGATGCCTTCGGCCTGATTTCGGGTGCTTATGGCTTTAAGGCGTTACCTAGATACTAACTGATTAAAGGAGTTAAGAACACTCTATAGCCTCGTTTATTCGTGAGAGGGACTGTAGATACAAACGTTCGGCCAGACAGCCGGGTGCTCAGAGAACTGTTGGGCGCTCTTGCGTTGCCCGTTCGGGAATACTCCGTGAATAGAAGGAATTTCAGCTTTCTGGGCGTGTCAACATTGATGGAATGACTCGTATCCCAAGTTCCTGTGCCGTTCCTAACCCTCAATAGTATACAGTACCACCCCCTGTAAGCTGTCAAGCCTGTAAACTTCTCCCATTAACGTTGCTTCACAGGCGGTTATTCTTCAGGTAAAACGGAGCGACTCATTCCCGTGCCGCAATAACCGTTGATTCAAAGCTAAGCTGTTCCTGGGAAAGCCTTGTGGGTCACTCGGAGTGTCTTTCCTCACTCTTTCGGAGTTCCATTCCTTTTTTGCAAACCCGGTTCGTTCTACTCCGTAGACAAGACGCCAAGTTTTAAAGCGCCTGCACAGTAGTCCAGGTAGGGTAGACCACTGACTCTTGTTTTAACGAACTTGCCACTCAAATACGTACACTAATAAGACGCCCAAGACGCAAAAGATATGTTGGGTATCTTTTTGTCTACCACCCGTTTTACTGGAATAACGTCCGAACATCATCTACCGCATCACTCATTCAATTACTCAATATGTCAACTTCGTTTTATGAAACCGCGGCCAGCAGCGTCCAGGCCAGGAACCGAATTCGCCACCACATTTATCAAACACCTCTCATCCCGGCTAGAAGAACCGGCCACGAGCATGGCGCCAAAGTCCTATTCAAAGCAGAAAACTTCCAATTGACAGGATCTTTCAAGCTCCGGGGCGCAATGTCTAAGATGTCAGTGCAGAATGGACAAGGGCGATTGATTACGGCGTCATCAGGCAACCATGGAATCGGTGCTGCGTATGCGGCGCAAGCTCTCTCCAAGAACCTCACCGTCGTGCTCCCAGAGACAGTCATTCCCGCAAAGTTGGAAAAGATCAAGTCATTCGGCGTGGACGTCATCTTACATGGTGCCGAGACAGGTCTGGCCGAACAGCATGCACAACAACTTGCTGCGTCGGGAACTTATACCTACATCTCCCCGTACAACGATGCCGACATTGTCGCTGGACAGGGCACTATCGGACTCGAAATCCTCGAGCAGTGCGACCGGGTCGACAATGTGTTCATTTCGATGGGTGGTGGTGGGCTCATCAGCGGCGTTGGCTCTGTCATCAAGGCTTTCAGTCCGCAGACCACCGTCTACGGTGTTGCTGCTATCAACTCTAAAGCTCTGGCAGCGTCCATGGCTGCTGGTCGTGTTGTTGAGACGGAGCACTTACCCACGCTGGCCGAGGCTGTGGCTGGTGGCATCGATGAAGACACAATCACCCTCGCGCTGGCTACTTCGGTGGTAGATCACGTTATTGAGTGCGGCGAAGGAGAGATTGTGGCGGCATTGAAGGCCTCTGCTTTCGATGAGAACATGATTGTCGAGGGGTCCGCTGCTCTTGCTCTTGCTGGGTTCAATAAGGTTGCCCAGAACTTGGCCGGTCAGACCAGCGTCATTCTCTTGTGTGGTGCTAACGTTGATCAAGGGATGGTAAACAGTGTCATCTACGGCTCTCGAGCATGAGCTGCCCTGTTTTTATGGTCGAGCTTCATTTGCGCGTTTACAAGGCACTGGAGACAATAGCTGCATGATATGTTCTGTTGCAACAATTGGGTAGCTTCATAACGCTTAGAGACTCCTCAAGTCATCGTCCAAGCTGGACAGTTCAGTGGACAACTCTTTGGCTTTAATGACCTCGAAGCCATCATTCTTATCTTCTTCGGGGCTGAGACTATGGCGAGTGTTGTCTATTTCGTTGATGTCTCTCTTAATCTTCGCGTCGGCCGTTGTGGTAAATGAGACGCGTTGAGACAGCATAAAGATCGCGAACGGTGCAGGGAGCGATTACCAGGTGGAGATCCTGAGAAGGAAGAAGGCATAATGGTTGAGGAGGTACAGGAGATGGCTTCGAGAAGACGAACCGCTCAGGGGTTGGGACTTTCGTGTGCTTTTCATACGATAGCATGTAAAGTAGTTATTCATGATACATTCGGGCGAATGTTCAGCTTTTGTTCTGACAGCTTCGGCGATGAGGTAGCAGCGAGCTGTCATGATCTGCCGAAATACATGTCAATCGTTTCGAAAGGTAAAAGGCCGGGGTAGCTTGATGAGTGAAGGGAATCACCTCTATTTTAGGTATTAGACTATAGCAAGCAAGTATTATGGCAGGAAATCGACACTTGGTGAGAATTTTCGGTTACTACAGATGATGTGAACCTGTCGAGCTACCAATCAACCACCACCACAAGATCAGGTCACGGTTGAGGTAGGAAAATGTAAGATAGTCAGCCTCATCTCTTAGCCAATGATAGAACTAGCATGAGCCTGGTGATACTCAGGACGCTTAATCCGAATCTGTCTCTATCTCTGCTGCGGGGAAACCGCCGCTACCGTTCAGTCTTAACCTATCAGACATCACACTTGGATGCGACATTGACGCAAGTGAACAGGAGGATCAAGAGCCATCTGGCCACGAGCTCGTCATGAAAGAACCCATTAGACGCACCTGTTCTTAGACCCGGTCCTGGATCCTGACTTGTAAAAAGACACGATCGGCTCCCCTGCTAGAAAGCCTATTTGCGCTAGGCTGGTGAATTATAGTAACATATGTATTCATGTTTGTGCTTGGGGCTATGAGGGGTATTTACTGCATATTTACAGCTTAGAAAACGCCTGTAGCTACTCTGTCTATAGAAAGTCGGTCACGGAAGATCCCCGTTACGGTGGTTGAGAGGAAAATCAGTATGAGTTCGCTGACCCGGGAGATTGGGAGCACTTGCTCGACAACAGTAGACTCCCGTCATCCATGAAACAGCTCAAATCATGTTCTTTATCCGTAGCGCAATCAGGCATTTGGCTTTCCCGCCATCACATTCTGTACAGTATTCGATATCAAGTACGCAAGTGCGAAAAAATGAAAGGTGCTGGCTCGAAACAAGTGGTGTATTAGTCTGTTATAGTGGGCTGCGCACTTCGAACGAACTGGAACCTAAATGAAATCAGTAACAGCTTAAGGTACCACGGGTTGTAATCATAGAGCTCAAGTTGGTGCATGATTTGGTAAATACCCTTGAAGCCATAGAGCACTTGGTGCTCGGCCTATTGAACACATATCCTTGTAGCAGTTTCTGTGTCTACATACAAGCCCTAGACTAATCAACGCATTTATACCGGACGCTCGTCCATTTCATGTCGAAGAGTGTGTTTACCTAAATGAGCGAGAAGTCGATTCAAGACTAGATGAACGAGTTCTCAGCGGTACTGAATATTTACTCGCGAGCTGAATTCGTAGTCCAGTAGCCAAGTAGGACTTATAGAACGCAGGGAGGCTGATTGCGAAGTGGGAATTGTCAAAAGTTGGTTGAACAGACCGATTACGAGTGCGAAAGAGACTAATGGTAGGAGTCAAGGAACATGTTACAACAGCTTTAGTGCACCTCATCGCATAAGACCAGAGTAGTAGGCGTCTTCAAGACATGAAACTCTAGTTTCTCCATGCTCCTCAGACACGTCATTCACATCATGCATTTGACGAGGAAACAGCGACAAGAAAGCAGATCAATCAACATTGATCTAAATGACGTATCGTCAAAGAATTTGGATACCTCTTCAAAATGGTGCAGGTAGCTAACGCAAAACCTACAGAGGCAAAGCAGCTCCATTCTATAACAAATCCTAGGTCGTACGTTCAATCGTGATGAGAAAGCGACAATAAGACGCATATACGACACGTGTAAACAAGGACACGCGAAAACAGGGATGTTTCTAGTCATCGCCAGTCTCTGTAGCGTCTCTCGCGCGCAAGGAGGGTCACCACAAACAGCATAGATAGGATCCTCCTCTTCGCAACTGACTAAACCCCCAAGAAATTTGGTGGATGAGTCCAACGTCCTTTTAACCAGAGTGCACCTAAGGGCAGAGAGCAAGGAGGTTAAGACAATTCTATCCTAGTCAGTAGCTGAGAGGTTGAGACCCATAGGGTTAAGGTTAGGGCTGGGTGGATTCGTACAGAGTGTTTGAGGATTATTTATACATAGACGGGTGTATGCAGTATATCCCCGTGTTGTTTGTTAAGTAGTAGCTGATCTTCCCTCTCAATATGCTGCTCCTGAGCGACGTAGAATCCGCACGATCAACTCTACCCTACTAGAACTTGACTCTAGTCGCTCAGTATTAGTTAATGCCTTCTCCCAGACAATAAATGATTGTTGGCCTACTCTCTATAGTTTAGCTTTTTCCTGAGGAAGTACCTTGCGAGAGGTACAATCCTTTCAAGCTAATTGATATTGAAGCCTTCGTTATACCTCAACTTCCCCCCCCCCCCCCCCACAGCATCGAACTTTTATCACATCCCTATGTACTTGTTGTCTGTTTTCTGGCTCGTTCCGATGGACAGCAGCGCATTATTCATGTTATTACGGTCACGGATCTTGATTAGGTCATACTTCCCGATGGCCAAGGTTGGGTCTTGCTGCTTCGTCTCGTTAATGTATAAGACTCTCAGCCTGACACACTCAATGGCCAGTGCTGCTAGGCCTACGAGAGGGCGTTTGCAACTGAGCTGCCTGTGTGAGCCTCAAACTTTGTAGATTCCTGTCCAATACGTCGTCGCTGCCCTTCATGGCGACCTGGTGACCAAGAGGATGAAGTCCAGCTCGTATGTATTGCCGACCGTGTCAACCATGCTGTCGTCCCTTTCGCAGCTCTAATTCTAAAACTAGTACGACTACTCCCATATCGATAGGTCAATCCGGCCGACTTGCCTCATCTATGACGAATAGGATAGGATGATGGCCTCCATAACCTACATTAACCCCTGACCGTATGATTTCTTCCCCCTTCCCCCACCTAAATAATCAGCCCAGACCAGTTCTGACCTCTATTTCAACGGACCGTCGCTCCGGTAGTGCTGCGGACCAAGTCGATCAGACTTGGTTCTCCATGTCGTTGCTATCACGCCTTGACCATTCACACAAATTAGGATATTAGGCTGAGGTGGTTATAGCTCTGAAGAAGCGGAAATTAACATCTTATCTTGGAGTGTTTCCTTGATACTACATAAACTATAAAAACAGGCACTAGAGCCATCGACGCTGGAAGCCGTGGAGTTTGTGCGAAAATCTGCAAGCGAGTGCCGGGACAGTCATTTACAGCTTAACCGGGACGGCAGTAAAACCGCAAGCAGTTGCAGCGGCGGAAACCGAGTTTCCGTAGTATTGCCAGATGTTGAACTCGTTGGCGCACTGAAGGCAGGCGTCGTAGCGGGAGATCCACTGCCAGTTAGTGCAGTACCCTTCCTCGCGGGAGTATGTGATGGAAAGGCCTTGTAACACGATTTGTTTAGCATTACGCCGCGTCTGAAGCATTGGTGGTGCTTTAACATACCGCAGTTCTCGTGGCAGAGATAGAGGGGCGTGCCGGGCTCGGGCAAGTCCTGGCGCTTAGCGAGAGGGAACGACTCGGGGAACTCCCACGAGGGTTGGCTGCGAGGGGCAAGCGGGTTTGCAGCCGCCATGGAGGCGGTCAGAGCCACAAGACAAGTGATGGAGAAGCGCATGTTGGCGGAAATTGCGTAGCGAAAGAACTAAGTTAGGTCTTTAAATGATGTTGCTGTTGAATGAGGAATGCAACGTGGACTACCTCGAGGAGAGGACGAGGTTTTATACGCGAAAGGAACTACATCATGTTCATCCTCTGTCCTCCCATCTCGACATGACTTTAATTCCCTCTCGTTAACGGCCTAATACCACATTGAGAAGGTGGCGGCCGGATCTATGAATGCTGCCGTAACGGCTTTGGACGAAAATTCCGCTGGCCAAGCCCGGCCAAGACGAGAATTGCACGGTCATACATGGAACAAGGGCACAAGGGGTGTCATCCTCCAGCAAAAGACCAAGTCACCTGGGTTGTGCTAGTCTGCTGTGGGATACCATAGACCTTTCGAGGATATAGAGCCGTGTAGCCCCTGTAGATGATGTGGGAGAAGTGGGACGTAGCGGCGTTGGTATCCAATCAAGCGCGCCAGATGCATCTAATCTTATCAGATCATCTCATATCCTCCCGAACTATCCGGCGCTTAACTTATCTAACATTCGAGTTCCTCAATTCAGACAAGTCAGCTTACTAGTATCTTGGCATGATCCTGCGAGCTACTAGAGCCCGACATCGGATTTCTCGTGAGATAGGCCTGGGCTTGGTGGGAGAGCGCAGTGTCCCGTTTCCACGCAATTGCTGTACAAGGGCTTCTCTCTTGGTTTGTCTGACATAAGAAAGAGTTTGCAATAGTTAGTTAGGACCTAAGCATGGTCAATACCATTCTGGAAGACCTACCGTCCGCTGGAAAACAGCCCACAAGCGAGGTATCTGGGTATGGATAGCGGAGACGGAGCGTGCGACGGGATCATACTCCAGGAGAGGACATAAAGGTTGTATCCACCCCTTAGTGCAGCCAATGCATAACCCTAACCTGACGTCCAGGGTCTGCCTTCTCCGCTTAGGATTGAGCGATGGCTGCTTTAGTCTAAACTGGCATGAGTTTCTAGAGCGAGTATGCAGTCTAGCTGACCCTCCCCCCTGGTCTTACCCGACCATAGCCCCACATTAAAAAGTCAAGCCGACCTATAGGGCATAGGTCAGCCGACCTATAGGGTATAGGTCAGCTGACCCTAAGGGCTAGGGTTAGCTACCCTATACCTTACTTCTATTTAATTTAAATCTATAGTTTATTTAATTTATTCTTTATTTAATATAAGGAATTAATTCTAAATTAATCTTAAATTAATTCTAAATTAATTTATTAATAATTTATATAAAGTATTTATTTATTTATATTTAATATAGCTAATAGCTATTTAATTTTTCTTTTAAGATTTATATAGAGTAATTTATTAATAATTTATATAAGGTAATTTATATTTATTATAAAATTACTTAATTTTTTTTATATTTAATATAAGTAAGTTAATTTTAAATTAATTTTAAATTAATTCTAAACTAATTTATTAATAATTTCTATAGGGTAGTTTATACTTATTATAATTAATTAATTAATTAATCTATATTTAATCTAGCTAATAGCTATTTAATCTTTCTTTTAAATAGTTTAAATTAATTTATAATAAAAGAAAAAAACCTAATAGTAATATATATAATAAAAAACTCCTTATTATTCTTACCTTAAAAGAAGTATAAATTAAATAATTTAGAATTAACTTTAAAATTAAGTCTAAATTAATTTTAAATTAATTCTAAATTAATCCTAAATTAATTATAATAATAGAGAGAAAAAGCTAGCTTAAGAAATAACTCTATAAAATATATATTTATCTTATCTAATATAGTCCATCTGACCTATAAAAGTAGGGTTAGCTAACCTATGCCCCACAGGTCGGCTTGACTTTTTAATGTGGGGCTATGGTCGGGTAAGACCAGGGGGGAGGGTCAGCTGGACTGCATACTCTAATAACATTCCGGTCCTATACTCAACGTTCGGGCCGCTACCAGGGACCCTGGCAAGCTTCGGGCAGACAGGCCTGATCGGGTCCGCCACAACACTGCCTTCAATACAACAGGAAAGTTCATCTCCATCGGCTGAATTATTAAAGACATCATTAAGCTGCTCACATCGCGCCATGCCCGATACTAGAAGCTGCACTGAATATGTCCCTCCGTAGTCTGGGCCTGGAGCACCCCTGGCTTCTCACGCATCCCGTCTTCTGGACGGCACAGCACCTCGACCTGGTCGAGTGTTATTTCTAATCAGTTAATGGCGATGGCGCTGACGAGAGCTTAAATCATGCGGGAATCGACCCCGGACTGCATGGTACCCTTAAAGACGATGAGTCTGCGCAAATGGCCGAAATCTTCGCGAAAAGCCTCGTGCTAAAGCACAAGACCTACTCCCTCGTGAACCTACTCCAATCCAATGGCAGTCCCCTCAAAAAGGCTAGGTAAGACATCACCATGAAGCCTACGCAAACAAACTGCTGGTCTACTTATTGAACAGAGATCCGCCGGTTTTCAGCTTCGCGAAACGCTCAATAGACCAGTCAGAGTGCACCATATTCCACATCGCCAAGCATTGCAACACGGTGATAGGCTACTTCCACAACGAGAATATTGTTTCGAAACGACGCCAGAAGCTAACGCCTCGCCCACATCCTTCTCAAGGGTACAATCGTCCTGTCCTACGTCTTTGCCAACGGAAACTATCCAAGGTCACTCCCCAGACGTGGTCTCGAGACCCGTACCTAGTGTCTATCTTGCTGTCCATGGCTCAGTCTCTGGCATGTAAGTCTCACTCAGCACAACCTAGTGTTTACGTGGTACGTTCTTCCATTTGGCTTCTTCTGAACTATACTCACCTGTTTCAGACACGTCTCCTTGTGACGACCAAGTTAGATTTGGCGTTTGTTCACCTTTTCGAGGCTGAAATCACGTCTGAGCTGCTGGATATACTCGATAACCCAGCCTTAAACATGAGTTACATATCTTGGCCAATCATTAGACATTCAAAAAAAAATTCCAGCCATACTCGACTTTGCAGGGGCGACTTATGACTCGTCTCGTGGGGGCGCAGGCGTCTTTGTGCATAGGGCCTACCAATTCTGATGGTACGAAGGTCATCTCTAATAAGCGGAAGCTTGCAGAAAAGAATGATTTTCGCGGAGAGTAAGGCTGAAGGGGTAGATTACGAACCTGTATCAATAGACGTAATTTTCTTGACATCTGTCGATATGACTCGGTTCGAATGGTGAGCAACTGCCTTGGTGGCCCAATATTGTTCTACCCGCCAGCAGCAACAACCTCTCTCTAATGGTCATTTCAAGGCATCTCACGGTATTTGTTCCCGATGTTCGACTCAGAAAGCTCAGATCAAAACGATGACACCGTTCTGGCTTCAACAATGAGCGGTTACAAAAGCCCAGGCCGCAAAAATATCGATATTCTTAGGGAATGGTGAATCATGGTGGTCGATTATGTACTTTCTTCTTACATATCCTGATATAGAGCTTTCTCTACAGCTTGTATCACAAGTTTGCAGATATCCAAGCTAGGAATCAGAACAGTATGGACCATCTTGCCACTCTCGAACCTGAACAATAAACCATATTGGATATTGATACTGCTTTAACATGCTGCTATATGGTTAGATCCCAGATGATGGTGTTGACTTCTTTACACAGTTCACATGCAATCTGGAAGGAAGATGGCTAAAGCTATGCGACTCAGCTGATGGCATGTGAGTGACGTTTGGACCTCTTGTGCAGGAATTTGCCTGGCTCTCGATCAATGAGGCTCATAGATCAACGAACATTGCAAGAAGCATGAAGCGTCTCAGTTGGCTGGACCTCGACCATATGGAGGGTGACTTAGCTGTGGCCGAGTGACCATCACAAGGACTCTGCGTCTCTGATGGATCGCTTCTTGCAGCTGTGCCTAGGATCGGGGCTGTGCCCTATCTTGCCATGTTGTAAACAGATGTTTCATCACAAGACCAATTCCGGAACCGTTGAGCTTGCTGTACAGCTCAAGTTACGTCGCTTATCTGCATCTTAAAAAATAATGCGTATAGGAGAGGCTTCCCACCCATCAAAGACGCGTGGTGGAAGTGGACTCCTAGGCGTGCGACTTAACGGCTGCTCCGCATCGAGACCCGAGGTCTACGCAGATGACCTCCAGCAGGTCCTGATTGCCAGCACCTACTTTGAAGAAACGGCTCTGGAGCGCCAGGCCGCTTTCATCAGACCAGGCGTACGGACAAGACTTCAGTATATTGGGCGGAACTTTAACGGTGGCTTGAAGCTGATGTAAATGACTTAGCTATCCGCACCTCGAAGGAACCTCGACGCTCTTACGACTACGCCAGGATTTCGACGGTTTTGTCGCACCTTCATCGCCAAGTCCGTCTTCAATCTTTAAGCCACCAATTTGGTTCTTCCACAGCGAGCTAGAAGCATTCTAGTCGTTTCCGTTTGGGGAATCTTCGTTGACTAGGCCACCATCTATGTGGCTCAACGAGGAACCCGGGCGAGTCAAACTTAGAATGAGCATGTTAATCGCAGGGTCCGGAAAGCAGGTGAGGTGCACTGAGTCTTCATCCGTAATTGAAAATGTGGCTGCTGAGTGCGTATTTTCTAACTCTAACGATGTTCATGGATGCACACGTCTTTTTTGGAATAGGGGTGGAATAGGCAGTCCGTCTTCTTTAAGTTGAAGGCTTCGCTGTACCAGTTAAAAACCTTAGGGAGTTTGTCCATGTTTACCTAGTGACCCAGCTTGTGGACTTTGGACCGCTGATCTCGTCCGGCCACTGGAACTCGCCTAAACGCTTTGTCCTCTCACGTATCCCACATGACCGTCTTCGGGACCTCCCACGATCCCGGCACTCGATCTTACTGGTCGTAGATCAGAGTGACCGGATCTCCCATGATATCCTTGGCGATAACCACCTTGTTGCCCGGACCGTCGTACTCGTAGACTAGCGTTGAACCTGGCAACTTGGCTGCCTTATCCAGTTTGGCATTGACTGTATAATCCAAGCTCCTCCTTTAAATTTGCTCTGGCCCTCGGGTGTCTTTTCCGCTACATAGCAGGACTGGTCTACTCCGAAGCCGCGGAAGTAAACCTTGTCGTCCGTCTACACCGGGGTAAGCTACAAGTCTCATGCTAGCGAGACAAAGTCCAGAATGCCGAAGAAACCCATCATCTTTGTGGCACCTCTTCATCGACTAGCCGGGCTACCAGACGACATCAAGCTCCACCCGACACACAGGAGCTGTTGGACTACGAGGGCGAGCGTAGCATCCTTATCAACAAAGACAGCCAACATTAATGAGGACGCACATGACTACGAGATGGGCTATACGGTCGGCAACGACATCTCAGCCCGCAACCTCCATGCCATCGACGTGTCTCGTTATCAGATGGGTTACGCAAAGTCGCTTGCGACTGCGAACCTGTTCCAAAGACTGCTGCCTAATCAACGTTCATCGCTAAACGTGAGAGATTGAAATCCTGGGTAGAGCGCAAATGACCTTGTGCAATTTCAGACACGAGATTATTAGATTGGTCATTCATCCACCAATGTTAAATTTCGTCTAAAAAGTCTAGAATTAGAACATGAAAAACGATGACCACCAAGTCCAGTGAGGTAAATGAACGCCTGTATTTGCCATGTGTCAAGACTGCAAGCACGAAAGAGGATTCTCCGCCTTAACCACTGGTTGGAAAATGATCCGAAGCATTCACAAAATCAGTCGCAAGCGTGCAACTGTTAGCATATAAATGCAGTCTTCATCTAGCTATGGATCAATCTCGCCTTCCTTCATCAGCCTGCCAGTTAGAGAAAGCTCAAGACTTGGGATTCTTCATGAACTCCCGAAAAGCTCCCCGTTCTTCCTTTTGTTACAGGGTAGGCTGCAGGATCAAATATATTAACCTAATTTTTAGCCGACTTTGCCGGTTCACTTTGGGTTTGGGCAAGCTCTCGGACCACGTCTCGTAAAGGCGCTTTTCAAAAGCGTCGGGGGTTTTCTGTGTTCTCCAAGTACGGGGTTGTCGATCCTTGCTTTAAAGGGTAAGGGCTACGGAGGGACCGGATATTTCGAAGATCGTCCCGAAGAAAACAAGGCGTTGGGACCCCCCTTGCATCGGTATCTCGTATTCACTAAGTGTCTTTTGGACTAGTACGTCTATAATTGGCAGATCGCGTATTCATAGTGTGCAGATGACGGTCTAGAACTGCTTTTATGGGACGAGAAAATGTTAGGGCCAAATAAGCGTGGAAAAGAAAAGGGGGAAGGGAGTTCATTCCAGTTCCAATTTCATGCCAAGAAGAGTACTTACCGCAAACTTCTCCTTCTCTGTTTTACTGCGTTTGTCACTTCATCAACAATCAGCAGCTTATTTTACCATGAAGTTTCTCAACCTAGCCGCAGCCTTGCTGCTCCTCCCAGCGCAGGCCCTGGCCGGTCAGTACAAGGGCTTTAGCATCGGTGCCAACAAGGCCAACGGACAGTGCAAGACGACGGCGGATTGGAAGGCAGATTTCCAGGCCATCAAGGGCTGGGGCAAGGGATTCAACGCTATTCACACCTACGCGTGTAGCGACTGCAACAGTAAGCTTCCGAACCACTGGCTAGCCATAGAAACGGTCCTTTTACTTACACATCACATCAGCCTTGGCAAATGCTGTTCCCGCCGCCAAGGCGACTGGCCTGAAGATCCTGGTCGGCGTTTGGGCCACCGACGATGCCCACTTCGGAGCAGAGAAGGGTGCCCTCCTGAAGGCAATCAAGACCCACGGCACCAGTTGGATTGCAGCCATCGCTGTTGGCTCTGAGGATCTCTACCGAAAGGATATCACCCCTCAGAAGCTCGCCACTCAGATTTACGACGTCCGTGGAATGGTCCGACAGTACTCGAAGACGATCAAGGTAAGCGATATCTCAATTCGTCTGACCCTGTTATTGTCTAACGCATCAATACCAGGTCGGCCACATCGATACCTGGACTGCTTGGGTGGATGGCGCCAACGATGTTGTAACCAAGGCCTGCGACATCGCCATCACTAATGGATTCCCATACTGGGAGGGTATTTCCGTCAAGGACGCCATCAGACTCAAGACATTCCAGACCTCTTACTCAAAGGTCAAGAGCCATGTCAAGGCGGTCAACTCGAAAGCTGCGGTCTGGGTCGGAGAAACCGGCTGGCCAACAAAGGGAGCCAATTTCAAGAAGGCACTGGCGACGCTTGGCGACTTGAAGCTTTACTACAACAATGTCGGCTGTTGGCTTTGGAAGCAGACTGACGCCAGCGCCTTTTGGTTCACGGCATTCGACAACCCTCAGTCGAGCCCTGAGGTTGAGAAGCACTTTGGACTTGCCGACTCGTCCCGCAAGTTGAAGTTTTCTTTGACGTGCTAAGTGATAGAACGTTACATTCGAGGACACAACTTTTATCTTAGCTCACGTTATAATCTTACATTGATAAGTGTCTAATAGATAAAACAGACTGTTAGAACAGTTAGAAGCATCTCTGAAGGCGGGAAAAGCCTCAATAAACAAGTCCTTCATCGTGAAAGTGAAAACAATCGAATTAACATTAATTACTTAGCCTGACTATGAGTTTCCGTCTCCGTCTCCAGTATCATTAAGTCTGCAAGTAAATCTCGGAACGCGTAGCTTCCTTTCTAAGCCTATCATCTCTATGCCATAACAATGGATTTCTCGCCGAAATCCACGCAATACACTATGACAAGGTATCCGGAACTCTGTTGATATTTACACAGTGGTTTTGATATCCCGCGGTGACGAGAACGCGGAAACCACCTTGAAAGCGCCAATGAGGAGAAATAAGATACCCTTCTGGTTCACTAGTGACTAGAGAGCTTTGGCAAAGAGGTGATTTTGCTCGATTTGTATTTGTCTCTACTACCTGGACATGTTTACTCCATCGATAGGAATAATAGCTTCCTAACTCTCTGTAAATTAAAAATACTACTAGAAACGCTCTAATGACACCTTGAGTCTTATGTCGGAGTGAAGCTATGAAAGCCAACGTCTTTCTATATGCTTGACGATACATTCTGCGGCCAGCTAAAGTCAGCTTGACGGGCTTCTGTTTCTTAGTAAGACTAGGCAACCTTCTGATATGTTTTTCTACCCCTGTGGGCTACTATGGGAAACCATAGTCAGTCCTTCACCTCTTCACGTGGTGAGATCTGCTGGCTCTGTGTCTGGCTCTCCATTTTCAACAGCTTATCAAGCTCCACAATCTTCATTTTTCCACTATCATTCTCGCTGACGTCCTCCCGGGTATGTGCCTAGGTGAGTTTCTTATTAAGGTTTCCATAGAATCCTTCATGGCTACTTGTTCTGTTCGACGAAGCTCATTATTCAAAGTGGCCAATGGAGTATTCAGATGGAGATACTAGTACATTTGACTTTGAGGACGGAACATGGGAGCGTTGAATTATGAAAGAAATATAGATGATCTGCCAAGTACCCCGCAAGTAAAGGATCGATGTGAGAATGTCTAGCCATCCTGCCTTGACACCGTAGCAATGTGATTGTTCACCACACTTGTAGCAATCTTTGACACCGTTGCCTACCGTTCCTACTGGGTCGCCTCCCCGAGCCAGAGGACCCTGATGGCGTCTGGTACGAATGGGCAGCTCTTGTTTGTCGACTGCATGAGTGGCGTCGTCGTGGCCAAGACGAGCTCGCAGCCGAAGAGGACGGATTGGGACAAGGTGCGCCTGACTGTACAGGCTTGCAAGGAGTTTGCGAGACTGTTGAACGAAGATGTTTAGTGAGTTATTTACAAGGTGGGAGCGAAAAGACTCGGCTCGGAAGGCCGAGTTTGTTGGACGGCTGGTAAAGACTACGCACCCTCTCTTTAAAGCTTGCAATGCATGTTACGAATCGAGATAAAATGCGTTTTCTGAGATTTTGACTTGAACAGGATCGACATGTGATAGTGCCATGATGTAAAGGCTTTCAAGCTCATTCAAAGTCCTTCAAGTCGTTCTTTGGGATGTACATTTCACAGGCGGCACCGACATCGGGTCGATCCCACGCCCACTTCTCCGCTTCTTCGGGCGTCAACTCGCCTCTGAGCATCCGGGAGACGTACTGGCCGAGGATGGGCAAGAACCTGAAGCTGTGAAAGGAGCCGCCTCCTGCAATGTACAAGCCCTTGCACCCCGGATGAGGGCTGATGATCCAGTCCTGATTGGGCGTGACAGCGTCCCTGCAGCGCGGTAGCTTGAAATAAACTGGGGCAGTTTTGGGAATGCTCTTTGGCTCTATGGCTTATTTAGTAAATATTAATAAGAGTTTTACACTCCTCCTAGGCCTCGGGTAAGTTGTTTTGGATGATGGTTTGAATAAAGTTGCTCCCCAACCCGTTGTTTGGAGTTGTACGTTGCAGTAAGCTGCGTACAGTGTTCATTCGATTGTCCTCACGGCTTTTTGCTTCCTCTTTGAGCATGCGTTCTAGCGATGTGCCCACTGCGGATAAATATCCCACAAATTTTCCTGTGTTGAAGCGTACCCTTGAGGTTGACTTTATGCCTATTGTAGACGATACTATGAGCTCCGTATTATTAGAGCCTTCATTCATCGTCTCACTAGAGTCCAAAGGTTCGCGACGTTGGGGTCACCATGGGCTCTGAGTTTCGACCGAGATTGAATTAAGTAGACGAAAGATGCATTCCTTAATTCTTCTCATCCCTAATCTCCTAGAGTCCGGCTGGTTTCACGCCTCTTTAGCTTGCTCACACGTAATAGATCGCCCACTGTATTCTGCCAAGTTTCGAATTGGGACGACCTCCGAGACGTTTGCTCGTCTTCATGATGCGTAGTGCTAAGATCGGTCCCCTGAAGAAGTATCGGTTGTATGTTTCCATGGTCTTCTTTGGTTACAGGCGGTGATTTTCGGGTGTTGTGGTAATGCTCGAGATGGCTTTTGGAAGCCCCCGACGATCGAGTCCCATTTGTAGCCGTACAGAAAAGCGAGGACAAGGATCCCAAGCGTTACTGGCAAAGCGATTGACCAGTAAAGGGTCTGCCCGTTCTCCATATCTCGAATGTCCACCGTGTTCATGCCAAACAAGCTGGAGAGGAATGACCTGTAGTGTAGGTATCGTCAGCAATCACCACATTTGAACCGCACTCGACGTTTATTAAAAGCACTCACAGAGGCAGGAAGAATAACGTCACCAGCGTAAAGACCCTGATGGCTTTCCCGTGTCCTTCTTCAAGGATCTCGATGCTCTGCTTGACACGATTCTTGAGCGTGCTCAATCTCTCCTGAAGGATATCCAGCCTGGTATCACGCGCCCGTCGCTCTTGCTGCAACCTCTCAATATACCGCTCCTCGATGATAAACAAATTCCTCATCGTAGGGGTCGCGTTTTGGGATAGATCTGGTGAGCTAAGCTTAAGATACTCAGCAAGCAAATCCCTTTGCGATTTCGCCACATTTTGAAATGCTCCTAACTCCTCCTGAAGCGCCTGAATATCCAAGAAGAGCCTCCGCTTTGGATTCTGACGCGCCTGAAATTGTAGCTTGGCGGTGTACTTTTGGTAACGCTCCAACAAGGCGCCGGGCCGTAAGTCGGAATTCAACATTGTTTCTGAAGGTTACCAAGAATAATGGCGACTAGAAACTCCCCCCCGATAGGTTCAAGATGGATGCCGGCTCCCTTTGACAGCGTAGTTCCAGGGGACATGACTTCCGTCCAAGCTCGGTCTAGGGAGAGGCTTGCTTGGGGGAGGCATTGTGCACTGAGTTCGATCAGTTCACTCACCTTCGGCTTGAGGCTGTCTGGAGCTCTATCCACCGAATCAGAACCCCCGTTCATCCACCGGCTCGCTAGCGACAGGCACTTGGCCATCAAGACATGTCCCATGACGATATCTTCGAAGACACGCAGGATAGGCTCGGACAGTGGTGGGGTTTTGGTTGCATCTAGCGGAGAATCGACGCCGGCAACTACAAGCTGTAGCTGCTTCGCCTTGCGTAGAATGTCTTCAAGCTCACCTCTGAATTTGACCACAAGCAATGCTGTCTGCAGGTATCGAGGGTTATGGTAATGCCGGTGAGTCGCCTCAGCCCAGACATAGCACGGATTATCGAAGGGGCTTCGGTACTTTTCTGATCCGGGGCAGCGGTTGTGGACTTGATGAATATGATCGAGAAGACTGCTCGCTGAATCGTATGTCTGGCCGCGGGTGCAGGCGGAGCAGTCTCTGTATGGGATTTGATGTGTCCCATGCCGCCCCCAGTTGTTGTCGTCGGTGTGGAATTCTCGAACTGTCCAGCTTTGTGCCATGTTGGGTTCGTAATGCTCGGCAACATACTTTATCTGCTGCAATAAGACTATACGTTAGAGTGTTACTGAGTAATATTGACGTTGAGCAAACTTACCCTGGACATCCTATCAAGAGAACCCCAATAGGTCTCGATAAGGGGGTAGAGTAGTTGCAAATCGAGGGGAACGAACAGTTCTAGGAGCTCCTTGGATATCCTAAAGAGCCTCCCCATGTTCACTCCCCCAGAGGTCTTTACTGCAAATTGCTTTCCTTTTGACTCCCTCGAGCTGTTTGCAGGTGACTGCGTCTGCTGGGCGTCGCCACCGCCAGTAAGCGACACCATAGACATTTGGTCATCATTGCCGTGATCTTGGCCAGCTGTCGATGGTGCCGCTGTATCACTCCATTCCGGATGCCTTTGTTGGAGCTCTTCCAGTGAGTATCCGTACGATCGACTGTAAAGCCTGCCGGTTGCCTTCCTCGCGGACAGGCTAGTGCCGACGTTGGTCAAGAGTTTCCCTACTCTTGGGATTGCCGTGGATCCATCCATCTCCTCTTCGTCTGCAGAGTTGTTCCACATTAAGAACGGCAGCTTCGAGACGCTGGCGTTGGTCTTGATAGATGGAGCCCCCTCAGATCCTGGCCCAGGTTCGCTTTCAGGTTCCTCATCAGAAGCCATACGAACACGCCTTGTCTTGCGCGTTGCACTTGTGTTTGAAGGTGTGACTCCCGGCGACAAGGAATCGTCTCCCCTGGACACAGAAGACGCCGATAGACTAGTATTGTCCAAACTATCCTGTTTCGGCAGGTCAGCTAAGAAACGATTATCTGACTCCCATTTGCCAGCTTACCTCGTGTTGGTCAGGTAGCGGGCCGCCGGCATCGGGGTTGAGGTGAGACAATTCGGGAATCCAAGAAGCTCTTGTACAGTGTGCAGGTGTACTTGAGCTACGGACTCGAGATTCTTTACTTCCAACGTCCCTCCCGATATAGGATGTTGGCCTTGACGAGTGGGCATGCTCATTCCCCAAGACTAGATATGCTATCTCCTGTTTTTTCGTGAGCGGCGTCTCTCCTGAACTGACCAAGTATTTGAAAACGTCCACGGGACCCTCTGGGTTGAATCCGGATCGGCCATCCACATCAGACTTCAGAGACTGAGACTTCAGAGCCGGAGCCGGAGCCTCAGTCGGTGGCGGCGGTGGCGGAGACTTGGATTGAGCGAGGTGAGTAGTAGGCGTGAAAGGATTTTGCATCCCGGGGTATGGATTGTGATAGCATGACTGGTCATATGGGACCATTCCATATTGCCCTCGTCCATATGACTGAGGATGAGGCTGTAGATGCGGACTACCTGGTGCATGTTGCTGAGACTGAGGCCGTGAATAATATGTCGGGTCTGCCACCTTCTGGCTCTTTGGGTGAATAAACAGTGATAGTTCCTCAGAGGCATTGGCCACGAGAGATATCCATCCCTCAGGGTCAAGGGGCTGCTTGTCTGTCCCAAGAATCTCGAACGCAGTAGGACTGGAATATTTCTTTTTGACCACGTGGCTCAGGTGAGCAGTGAGCTTCCATAGGCTGAAGTTGCGGTCAATCAAGACCTTGAATTCCTCGCCATCAACGTCGAACACATTGATAACAAGCGAGTCGCCATAGATTCCGGATGCCCTTTCCTCGGTGGAAATGCATTCAGCTTGGATGTCCGCAAGTGAGCATTCTCCAAACGTCACCAAGATGCCTAGACATTCATCTCAGCACTACAGGCCAGAGGACCACGGGGCAGCTTACCTGAGCCGATCAATAGACACCACAACTGAGGTACGTAAATCTTCTTTCCGGCCAGAGACGCATCCAATTTCTCGGTCACAATACTCCCCTCCAGTCCGTCTCCCAAGTCATAGCCGTACAGGGACTGGAGCAGGGTCATCGACACGAAGTCTTCCGACGTCGCAGGATGGCGTTTCCCCTCCTTCAGATGTAGATAGGGGGCAGCCAGAAATATCACGGGCTCTGTCTCTGTGGCGGATCCCGTGGTGTTAGACGTGCCCGTGTATCGCAGGACCGAGCCCGGCTCTAGGGCTTTGCCAACTTCCAGCTGACGCTGAATGTCCTGGCAGCCACGTTTCAAGAGCGCCAAAGCAACTTGCTTCAGGTCGTGAGACATTATGTCGGGTGGGCAATGGGAAACGAGTTGCTGTGTAGTGTCAGCCTCTTCATCTTGACTACACATGGGCACCGGAGTGGATGCGTGAAGATGTACCCTTAAGAAGTCGAGTGAAAGAGCTGCTCGTTGTACATGGCTATGAAGGAATCATGAGTGGATGTCCTTGAGGTAGAGGGAAGGGGCGAGTTCTGGGCGATAACTCACAGCCATCTCAACTGGATCTTGGACTTCCCTTTATCCACAGAATGCAGAGCCTCGGGAAGAGCAGCCAACGTGATCTTGCTCTGACCCTCGCCATCGATGAAGTGTTCCGAAGCTTGGGCAAAAACGAGCTTGGTGGTCGTTTTTTGGCCAGACTCGGGGTTCGTTGTCGGCTCCAGCCAAGCTCTCGTCAGGGGGTCATCGCTGAACCCTGGGTTCTGTGCGTTTTCCAACCCGAGTGACACAACCTCAACTGTCACAGTCTCGCTGGCGGCATCTTGCACCTTGAGAGGGGGCTCACTCTGTGGGGGAGGGGGAGGAGTGAACGTATACTGCTGGAGATGAGGGGGCAGTTGGTATCCAGGACCGAAGTAGCCGTTCGGGTAATAAGGCGGCGCGTAGTAAGGAGAAGTAGGGTCGGCGTATCCGCCATAATCAGAAGGGATATGAGCACCGGGATGATATCGAGGACCCGGAGGGACACGAGAATGAGGGCGGTTAACCCCGCGATCCGAACTGCGACCATCACCACGACGCGGCAGTTTAAATCGATTCTTCAGGCGTCGTGTCTGACGTCGGCCTTCTGATTCTTCAGATCCTATACGGGAAGCTGGTGCAGAATCCGGAGGATTTACGTTATCGGACTCATCGTAATTAGCCTCATTCTCATTAGGGATGTTGGCACCGGAGTGGTTGGAAGGTTGTTGGGAGGCATTGCTGTCCGACGGGTTCATTGTCTCTCGATCGTCTGGTGTTGATGCTCCCACTAGGGTGTAGCTATAGCTACTTCTGTTCTAGAACGTAAAGCGATGAATTAAAAGGCTAAATTCAGTTAAGGTAGTGGAAGAAGGAAATGAAACGTTCTTAGATTACTTACTAGAGACGGACGTAGGGTAGAAACCCCGCTCACTTAAAGGTGGTGTGATTACGGTTTGGTTAGGACTAAGCGGTCTAGACTGGCAGAACTAGAATAATATTTACTTTAAGCTACTTATTATAAGTTAAATTATAAATAAACTAAGTATATATATATATCAAGTAAACTCAACCCGGGAGAAGGTAAATCCACGCTGCTTCCTGGTTGCTTTTAATCTTCCCATCCTACTGTCCCCGGACTTCACCGTCTGAGTTGATCCCAAACCACAAGGCTCTTAAGAGCCATGGGCATGTGCAGTCCTCATTGTTACCTGGTCCGAGACTCCTCTTGACATACAGCCCTTCCGCTTTCCTCGTCGTGGGAATCTCAAACGTTGCAGTAAGAATTGCAAAATCCCTCCATATTTTCGGGTCTCCTCTCTGTCGATCACACGTCCTTCAGTCATCGTATAGTCGCAAAACGCTGTAAAGTCCTCCCACACCTTGACTTGCTTCCCTGTTCTCCGTGCATCAATCAGGCCAACAACATTGACCAAGGTGCTCTTGAGATGCATCTTGAATTCCTGGATTGGGATGACGGGGGAGATATAATAGTCATGTCGGCAGCTGCCATTTTGGAAAGACTGGCATCTCAACTCCAGGGTAGGCCGGGGACTGACAGTGCGTTACCCTGGCTGGAGGAAGCTAAAGGTTGCATGTCGTGCATAATGTTGCTGGCTGGTTCCAAGTAGACCAAGACAGCCTCGTATATCGGACAGACGGCTTCCATCGGATCCGTCGATACGACAAAATTTCGTGAAGGCGCGAGCATGACGATGCGAGGAACACCGAAAAAATAGAATAAGTGTGAAGCAACGTCCAGGTGATTGACAATCGAAGCAACTCAGTCACTTTTCTCGAAAACAGTCTTATCAACCATCATCCCCCGACTTGCCATATTCGGACCTCGATAGATATCTATATCAAGTTCGAGATGCAGCTGCCCAGTCTCTTCAGTATCATCATCTTCTTTACAGCCGCATTGGCTACAACTGGTCCGCCCCTTTCTCCCCTTCAACAACTTACACCTCTACTAAAATCTAAACAGTCCTCCTACGACGCCAGATACGACCAAAAATCACCGTCTCTGGCTGCCGTGGCCTGTTCTGACGGCAAGAATAGCCCCGGGAAAAAGGCGTACTTCAGTTACAACCAGCTCTCATAAGCATCGCTGCCGCCCATCAGAAGTGCTTCAAGTGAATCCAACCACAGACCTTGCTCGTCTATGGTCTGGAATGCAGTCAAGTCGTCTCCATCCCCGCCTGATTCGCCGGGTCTGTTAACATGTGCCTCGTTGGCAATGACGTTGATCCACTTTTCGATACACGCTTTCCTTTCCCTGAGCTTCCACGATACCAAGTCTAAGAAGTCGTTGGCCCAGTTGGAACAGTGTGCTGCGGCCATTTCTATCCTTGCTTCTTCGAATCGTGACGCGAGACGATCCAAGAGGTCCAGCATCAAATCGTTGGAGCTGTCGATGCTCGCGGAAGCGGCACTGTTGTTGATCATGTCCGTCTCGGGAGCATAGGAGTCTCCTTGCCGGTAGCGAGTCAGCAGCGCGAGCCTGGCTCGACGAAGAAGGATCACGGTGGCATTTGTGAGGTGCAAGTATCCCGACATGGGCATGTAGAAGAAATGGCAAACTGGTATAGTCAACCAGTCCTCGAACCAAGCCCTCAGTGCAGTATCCGCGGCATCTTTTTTGCTTGTCAAGGATGTGTGAAAGTAGTCCGGCGTGTGGTGCAACGCAGCAACTGCCTCGTGATTTTGGACGTGGTCTGCATCCAACAGCTGCGGCTCCAAAAGTTGCAGCAGCGCAAACTTATGATGGCTGGATACCAAGTCTGTGCTACCGTGTTAACTTGGAACATCTTGGCAAGACAGAATGTCTACTCACAGCGGTGGGGTTTCTGTTGACCCTCAGAGCCCCGTAGGCTGTCCAAATCAGCCAAGAGGTTATCGAGGTTGGCGGTCCAGACATTCGAAGACGGCCGAACATCGACTGACTGGTCGCTCTGTTGGAGTTGGGCGATCATCTCATTCATGCGCTGGGCACAAACAAGTTGGGCTAGGACCTCGTCCGTTTCATACTCGAGTCCTCCCTGAAATTCTTGGAGCTGTCGTTCCATGTGTTGAGTAAAATGCCTGCCCGGTGAGTTTACTTTCTTGAATGCCACGGCAAAACTGGCACGGTCGCGTTAGCTAGAGGTAGAATAGCCCTTAGGATATAAGACTACGAACCTGGAATTGAGGTACCAGACAGCAAGAACAGCCCGTCTCTCGTCATTTGACATTGCTCTAGGCTCTTCCGGGTCAATCCCTTGAAGACGCTTATTTCTCAACGCCGGTCTGCCTCGTGGCCTATCGAGCCTCATATCTACAATCATGCTGGAGGCCAGATGTGCGAGACTGCTGAAGGGTCCATGGGCAAAACAGAAGTAATGAAAGAAGCCGAGGAAGACGATGACGCTTTGCAGGAGGTCCAGAGACCTATCGGGACCCATGAATACTGCATCGGAGATCTCCCGCAGCAGCAGCCTGCTTTGATTCCACATGGACCGGCGATGTCGTAGCGAAGCCACCATCCTGATGGCCTTAGCGAGGAAAGGTCGGGATCGTTGTAGTTCGATGGCGGCGAGACCGTCCGAGATGACGACAAACGGAAATTGAGGACTCAGTCGCGTGCGGTAAATCGTGAGAAGAGCTTCGTCAGACTCTGCGGGCTCTGGGTCATCCGTGTCATCCGTTTCCGAGACGCAGGTGCAGGTGGGAGTAGGGAATGGATGGAACCCCGGTAACGAAGTAGGGGCACTGAAAGCTCCGGCAGGCTCGGCCTTGACTTGCGCGACGTAGACGTTGGACTCTGACTCTGCGGCATCACTGGGCGAGTCCTCACTCGCTGTAGTGGTCCCTTGCTTGTGTCCTGGCTGTGGAATGGCATTTGGCAGGGTCCTGGGTACATACAGATTAGTTTAACGCATACTTAGCTTTATACCATGTTGGTCCCTCACGAGGCATTTTGGCGAAGTCTTTTCTTCCTAGGCTTGCGAACCTGCTGGGGGCAGGATATATCGAGGCTCTGGCACCTGTACGACCCTGTATTAGCATGTGCTTCCAAAGACCCGGAAGCCTCACCTGTTGCACTTGGGATCGTTCGTCTCCTTGGAACGAATGCACCTCGTCTTTGCTTTTGCGCAGGGGTCACACGCGGAACCCCATCCCGCAGACCACTTCATGTCGTCGGAAAGTAACCAAACTTCCACAGGCCCGATGCGGAAAATGAGGCGTGACGAAAAAGGGCAACTGGAAGTTTTTGAACGCTTGAGTATGCTCCTTACGCAGGATAACTGGATGACGTGGCTGAGTCGCACAATTCGTCAGCTCTCCGAAATTTCCGCGGAGTCTTGGCCGGAAAGTTGACAGGGCCCACTCAGATCCTTTCATGTACATCGTAGATATATATCAGCGTCATGATGCTCCCAAATCTTTTGGAAAATGTCATAGAAAACGGGCAACGGAGTTTGTTCTTCTTCTTTAACTGATACGATACTTGCTCTCTTTGCGCAGCTGCTCCTTCAGCCAGTTCTCGCTGCATCCGCCAAGTCAAGCAATGAGGCTCAGCATGGCATTCAGTAGAGTCGTCCACGTTTTAGCCACGCTGATCATGGTTCTGGGTGCGTCTGGCCATACCGACAATGAAATGGCAACCACTGCGGCCCCCAAGGAGACCCCAGA
Organism: Neonectria coccinea; assembly: GCA_019137265.1. Taxonomy (NCBI): domain Eukaryota; kingdom Fungi; phylum Ascomycota; class Sordariomycetes; order Hypocreales; family Nectriaceae; genus Neonectria; species Neonectria coccinea. Next base: position 54,968 of record WPDF01000026.1, read on the forward strand.
GACATATCAGACAACATATTTCACTTTAGACACCCATCGGCTTGCAATCCAGGCTCACATAAGTTTGATGATCCTTTCTTGGCTCATAATCCTGCCAATCGGTAAATCTCCTGGTCTCCATCTGAGTTTGCGCATCTGCCACTAACGCATGACGGGCAGCGACAATGCTATCCCTTGCTAGGTCTCGCTACACACATTTCGTTCATCTCGGGCTCACAGCAACAAACGCCATTGGAGTCCTTTTCGGAGTCTCATACAAGAACAACACGGCAGACCTGTATCAGGGGAGTGCGCACTCTGCTGTGGGATGGATTGTCACTAGCATCGCCGCTGCGCAGATTAGCCATCTCCTAGTTGGCCCAGTGACCAAGCTTTTCAACAGGTTCGCCGGGCGAGACGAGAGTAATACCGGTGGATACATGCTGCCCCCGATGCGAGAGAGCTTCAACAGCTTGCAAGATCACGATGGTCCGTCAGGGCTGTCCCGACAAGCATCCTTCGACGTGGAGGCCACCCATGTCGACACAGAGGACCGCGACACATCACCAGACTCAGAGTTATACCAGGAAGACCCGCACGAGTCGGGATTCACAAGTGGAGATGATACCGTTTACGGGGAGTCGAAGATGTTCTCCAAGCCGATCTTGACGCGAACGCGGAGACTCATACTCCTCATAGATAATGTCACGAACAGGACAATATTGGTCGTGGCATTCGTTGCTTTCTGTACCGGTATCGTCACCTTCTCGGGGCTCTTTGTAAGTCCAGATGTGACCGTTATGCAGGAAAGCAAATTGACCGCTGTCTCGCAGAAAGGACATGCCATTTTCAACGGCATCGCCCATTGGATCAAAGGCGGCATTTTCTTCTGGCTCGGCATCTTCACTCTCGGTCGCTGGTACGGGTGCTTTGCAGAAATGGGATGGGTAAGCAAGATAGATACTCAAGCCGAGACTTCAAAACGCTAATACGTCGCATGACACCGTTCAGGCTTGGAATACTCGACCTGGTAACTCAAAGAGGCAGTTCTGGCTGTCACCTGAGTTTGTAGAGAGCTCGTTGATTTTCTTCTACGGTTCCACCAACATCTTCCTGGAACATTTAGGAGGTTGGGGCGGGGCGTGGACACCGCGCGATTTGGAGCACGTCTCTATCACCGTTCTGTTCATCGGTGGAGGGCTGGTGAGTTATGTTTCAGCGGTACAGCTCCTCTTAACTAATGATGTTTGTTAGTGCGGTATGCTGGTCGAATACATCAGAGTCAAAGGCCTTGGCGAGCAAAAGGCAGCGCAACATATGCAGACCATGCCTGCTTGGACGGCCGATGAGCGCACTGAACACAACCCGAATGCCATCTCGATGAATCCGCTACCGGCCCTGGTCATCTTCCTCATGGGAACATCTATGGCATCTCATCACCAAGCTTCAATGGTCTCGACAATGGTCCACAAGCAATGGGGCAACCTTTTGGGTGCGGCTTCAGTCGCCCGTTTGCTAACTTACGTGATCATGTATCTAAAGCCCCCGATCTCTACGTCGCCGACGCGTCCGCCTACGGAGCTTCTTATGTCGTTCTGTCTCATTTCTGGTGGGATTCTCTTTATGGCAAGCGTACGATCTGTCCACAGGTTTCTTCCAGTAAAGATTATTCACTGACACACGATTTAGTCCAGCGATACTATTGACGGGATGATACACTATGGCATTGACGTTATGGCTCTGTATACTGTCACGATGGGATTCACGGGGATACTCATGGCTTGGGTTATGGTTTTGCTCGCTCTCAAAGGTTGGGCATCGAGATGAGAGGTCTTCTTAATTTCTCTACTTGTACACTATAGACTAGACAATAATGTTCAATTAGTGTACCCGATATAATGTACATGTTGGCGTTAGATATGGCTGGTGTAAAGATCCCACGGAGCCCGTCCAATGGCTTCCGCGGAAGCCGTGATTATGTCCCTGATTCCAGGGAGATAATGTTATGCGGGGATACCCTAGCATGACATTGACGACAGGGGTAATATTAATGAAGACGATGCCAGACAGAATGTGTAGTAATAGATGCATATAGAGATAAAAAGATGCCTATTATCTGAAAACAAGAGTACTAAGCAAGATTGAGGATTCCTCCTGATCCTCCTCGCCTATCCTCAAAAGTGCTAAAATACCGCCTATAAATGTAATTGATCAGGCTATCTACAGAGAAAACTATTGCTTGGACTTGTTTGTACGCCTGACAACATCAAAGAATCAAGCAAGAAGATCCGGCTTTTTCCAAGTACCACACCTAATTGATTGAACGTTGTATCCTGTCTCGAACCAGCGGCAGAGGATTGGCGGCACCCTCAGGTTTGACATGTAAATGCTCCAACGCTCCATAATGCAGGTCCCCTCGAGTCTCTAAATATCGGTCTAACCAATCGATGGGCTGCTTGGCATATTAACCTTGTGAAGGACATATGCGAAGTTTCCTTCAATGGCCTCGTTGACGATTGGGATGTTAATACCTACTTGCAGCGACTCCAAGAAGGCGATGATGTTATTGCGGCCAGACAATACATCCGGGTCGTGATTGATATAGTCGGCGCTATGAAGCTTGTTGGCGCCCTCCCGGTATTTTTCGTCGACAATCATGGTTTGGACTGCTTGTTCAAATATATCTTTTCGTTGAGCCCTGGTGGCTGGGCGAGGAGGAGGGCAATTCGATTTGGTGTCGGTGGCAACGACCGCGGCCACTAGAGATGCAATGACGTAGACGGGCTTCGTAGTGCTGAGAAACAATGAACAAGATGCTGGAGACGCTTTTTGACTGAGTTTGGGAAGTGGCGTGTTTAGATGCTTGTCTGATTCTGACATTGAGAAAAGGGCTTTAGGTAATTATAACATATGTTGAATTCTTGCCAGGGGAGACCATGACTAAACTGATCAAACTGATTCCGCTTGATCCACAGTCACAGTAACATTTATAGGTACACCTTTTTGAGGTTTCCCATTCTATGCCTTGGTGGAGGAGAGAGAACGTGAAACCGATCTGATTTGCTAGCTGAGTGTATTCCTAAAGGCCCACTGCAACCTGGCCACTTATGAATGGAGTAGTGGAGAGGCCAGCGGGTGGAACAAGTCGATAATGAGTGGCTGAATCAGGAGGATGGAAAGGTACCATCGACGGGCGATGTCAGGCAAATATTACTTAGAAGTAAGAAAGGGTTCGCTTAATAATAGCCTCCTCTTAAGAATAGATATATTACTATTCAGGAGGGTCTATACTTAAGCTATAAGCACCTATCTCTAGCTCTAAACTCTCTTCACCCTCTTACTCCGAAGAACTGTCATCCTTTCCAAGCACATGATCGCTAGGACGCTCAGGCACAAGGAAGACGGCGAACGAGGTCGACGGGAGCGAGATGCAAAACATGGCGAAGGCTACGATGAGGTTGGTGAGAGGAGAAACCTTGACAGCACCAACACCGAAAGCCAGGCATGATCCAAGAGATTCGAATGATCGAACGAGAGAAACGCTGAGGGTAAGAGTCTCAACATCGTCAAAGAAGGTTCCGAGAAGCCAGTACACAAACATGTAGTGAGACTCGTTCATGAAGCTGCTATTGTCAGTCAGATCCTTAGGGATGTTAAAAGAGAGCCATACCGAAGAATAACCTGGACAGCAAAGCCACGACCAAATCCGGGTAGATCCCAGTCCAATGTGATAGGAGGATCAGCCTTGCGATACTCTAACTCCATGGCAAACTGCCAACCGAGCAATGCGGTCATGAAAGTTCCTAAGAAGAACCACGTGATTCTGGCGAGTTGTGGTCGGCTAAAAGTCTGAAGATCCAGGAACCATCCCCAAAAAATGTTGGCAAAGGTGGCGGCGATGCCGGAAGTCAACGAGGCCAGAGCACGAGAGCGGACGGAGAAGTAGTTGACGAGGTATATGCCAAGGTACGTGCTGTTCCAGTTGAAGCCGACAAGAATGGGAACGAGAAGGTAGAACTGCTTCCGCTTCAAGAGCGCAAACCACTTCTTGAACTGGTCCTTGACGCTCTTGTTCGTCTTGGTGTGTGGGAGTTTTGAGCCATCAGGACGGATGACCTTTTCCGGTGGGGATACCAGAAGAGCGAGGGGAAGACCAAGGCACTGAAGAGCAATGAGAACAAGGTAGGTGGTATATCCGACACGGCCTCGCTGTCCTGACTTGACGTTGAGAGACAGTTGGATAGAAGAGCCGATGAGTTGACCGAGTTCACGCAGTCCGAGCCAGATGCCGGCTATCGGGGTCAGTACAGATCACCAAAGGAAGGGGATGCGCTTACTGAACTTTCCACGATCCTTGACATCGGCGTATCCTAGAGCAATGGCCCCTTCAGACGCCCACAATGCGGACGCCGCAAGTCCACAAGTGGCACCACCGAAAAGAACGAACCATTCGACCCCATAGCGGTTATTCGTGTAAAGAGCCGCTGAGTACGGAGCGTAGCCCAGAGTGCCGAGAATGAGAACAGTCTTGAGGCCGATTTTGTTGGCAAGAATTCCAAACAGGGAGCAGCCAAAGACCATGATGCCAAATGTGAGAGAGTTGGCTCCGTTGACGAGGTATGGCTCCTGCTGACCACCAGCGCCAGTATCTGAGCTTGGTCAGTATGTGATCGTGGAGAATTAGAAGTGACTGACTGTTGAGAGCATTCCAGATACCGGGTTGAGTGAAGGAGATTAATCCGACTATGATAACGTTGAACAGCGGACTGCGATACCAGCGAGTGAATCGCGACAGGGGTTTCGTGTGTTCTTCAGACGTGACATTCTGCTCGACCCCGAGAGACACATGCTTGATGCCTTGATCTCCGTCGCTAGCACTGTCGACGGGGGCGTGATCGGTCGCCATTATGGTTGTTCAACGCGGGAGTAGATACTTTGTCAAGATTGCAAAGGAAGAGTTCCCCGTGGCACCTTGATGCGTCCGAATTTTAACGTCTCGAGTGGAGTGGATGGACTGAGATAACATTATAAAGTTCCATCCCGTGATTGGATTAGAATGTAGCTCTTCCGCCCAACGTTACATGGTCTAAGTGGACCAGTCTCGTCTTGGTTAATGTCCGGTGCTCGTGCTAATCAAGGTCGATGGCGACATATTTGCCCCATTTTAGACTTTTGAGTCTAAACGTACGACAGAATGATAATTACTGTAAAGAAACAATAATACAAATTCTTTTTTGTGTGTGAGGGATCCGCAGCGTTAGACGGCCAATGCTTTAAATGTCTTTTAGACCATGCCAAACGTTTTACCTAACCCAGCCGGCGAGCCCTTCATCACAGTGTCCCGGAATTATATTAGCCTCAGGGCGCCCATCCTTGCTCTAGAGCCTCACCACTCTAACCATTCATCCTATTCATAGATAACAGTCCGTAGCATTTCACGCCCAACTTGAATCTCAATTCAAGCTATCACCACCACCACCATAAACACCTCAGATCTAAAGCAGAACTAACACTATACCTATAAAACCTTACGCGTACGTCAGCTATGTGAAGACTGCGTCGTCGTAACCCCTCTCGACCAATTCTGCTCGCTACATACTTCCTTCATCACGACCATCACCAGTGTGTCTGGCCAATACTCGTGCTGTGTTGCATCAGCTTCGGACTAAACGACCCAAGTAGGTCTGAGTCTCGAAACAGGCTGCCGTGTGACCCCTCGGCTTTGAGGTTCAGCTCCGATATTAGTGCCGCCTGTAATCGTGAACCTTGGCCGTTATCCATTCGGGAAGCAGCAATGTCCTTGACGAAGTACGTGTTCCATCGGTTCGCGTGGATGAACTCGAAATCTCGCAGGGCGTTGGCTGCATGATGATGCGGTTAGCCTACGTGACCGACTGGGCACAGCTTACTGCGGGATGTGTCCTTACTGTATTTGTGCAGAGTTTCCCGAATTTCCTCTAGTTGCCTTGTGGTGAGGTCTGCATCGCCAATTTTCTGGATCTCCTCGGCTAGCTGGCGTTGAAGATGATGAATGGTGACCGAATATAGAGGCCGGAAGTCGACTACAGTCACCCCGCCGTTGACACAATGTCTTGTTGAACCGCGAATGAAATAAGTCAAACGCCCCAGGTATGGAAGTGAGGCGAGGCCCTCCAAAAGTTCATTGTCTTGGCTTTGGTGGACATTTTCTTCGTCACGGTTCATTGCAGTGGGACTTTCGTACTGAATCGCCGATGGCGGCAATTTGAATATTAGAAAGATGAGAAAGTCTTGCTGATGATACGACAAGGCTCAGTTTGAGACTTGTAGTCAACAGACAGATATAATACAGTGCCGTTGAAACAGAAGCCATCAAGGCTGAGATAGTCATGCCATCCACGTCCTGACTCCCCCGAGATTATGAGTGTCTGGGTGCATATCTAAGCTGATGCACTTTGCCTTGTGGTGGCGCAGTATCTTTGCCTGTTTCTGCCTCACCCCAGTTGACTGGCTCTCCATGATTGAAAATTGTCGAGAAAAGTACATATACGGTAGTTAGGTACCATTGCATCTGTACAGTACTCCCACGTCACGTAAGCCCAACCCAACCATATACGGAGGCTCGGCTTAGCTGACATATATAGACTATCCAAGCCCCGTCGAGGGCCAATCGCTGACTGGCAATATTGGCACAGCCTTCAAGGCAACCGAGACATGAGCTCATTATGCAGTCAAAGTGCAACTGCAACAGCCTTGAGGCTTACTTAGGTCCGTTCTATGATCAAAGTCATTTTTTCAACTTTGACCACACGGTGTACATTTACTGGAAGGTATAATCCTCTTCTCCTTCCCTCCCTCCTTGAATTCTCGCTGCACTGCTTTCATCCACCATCAAAGCCGTCCTCACCTGTACTCTACCTATCGAGCCAGTCAGCCTATCGTCGCACACTATCTTTACATTTTGGATCTCACCTGAGACGATACTGCCCCCCCGGCAGAAGGATGGCTGAACGGGCCTTGTATCGGTACCAAACCCAGAAAAAGCTGGAAGAAGACGTTGAAGCCGCCTTCGCGACAAATTGCGATGGTGAGCCTTTCTTGCCTTTTGACAAGCTGGGGTACTTTGTCACCAAGCAAACGGTTGAACCGGCCCTCCGGGAAGCTCACGTCGAACACGTGGAAGGCGCTGTGGATTTTGTTCTTAATGAGGCTCCGCGCATCTTCTTGATCCTAGCTATCTTGGGCAAACTATCCCTGCTAGGCGCCTTTCGCGCCGGTAAGATCGATGATTCCTCACTTCCGATTAGCGTGAGAAAGCATGACTCCGGCCAACCCCTCGAGAAACCCCCGAGAAAGGACCGATGCGACATCTTTAGGGGGTGGCCGTTCAAAGATCGCGACGTGTTTGGAAGCCTGCAACACCGTTTCACGGCACCCATCTTCGATGACACTTTTCGCTTCCGGTTCCATCGGCAGCGAATCTTGCCATACTTGCGCAGCCCAGCGACTGCGAGCACGGCCGTCAGCAGCGGCTTCTTTGGTGAGGTGTGGAAGAAGGAAATTCACCGAGCACATCTACCGATCTTGACTGCCGTGAGTGCTGTAGTAACGCTCTGAAAACATAATGACGCAGGGACTAACTTGCCGTCTTAGGGGATTAACGTGGAAAGTATTTCAGTTGCTGTCAAGGCGGCCAAGGACGTCGAAGGTTTCCCAGGTGCTCCCGAGAAGGAGGCAGACAATCTCCATCAACTTGTGCGATCACAGTACAAGTCCCAACACCTAATCAAGCCGATTGCTGCATACGAGATCATCGACCGTGGCCGGTTTCTCGTGTTTCCCTGGGCGGATGGCGGTGACTTGGGCAGTTACTGGAAGGCTCACGGGCAAGGCCCCCTGACGCAGGATGATGCCCGATGGGTTCTCGGGGAATTCGTTGGGCTCTTTGAGGCCCTCGCAGAGCTTCACGAGTCCAACTGCAGACATGGGGACTTGAAGCCCGATAATATCCTGTGGTTCAAGAACGAGGGCCAAGGCGGAAGACTACAAATTGCAGACTTGGGACTTGCCACGTTCCATCTACAAAACACGCAGCAGCGAAGGGCAGTGGCTGTGCAAACCACCACAGCGTCTGGAACAAAGCGGTATGAGCCCCCGGAAGAAGATCAACGGCGAGAAAACAGGGGCCCGCGCCCCCGCGCCTACGACATTTGGTCGATGGGCTGCACATTGCTTGAACTGCTAGTGTGGCTTGTTCATGGAGGCGAAGGGTTGAAAGAGCTTAAGAGACGGACGAAATCTTACTTCTGGAGCGTCTCCGACAACAACTACATTGTTGCCCCAGGAGCGGATGGGTTCATGAACGCTCTGGCTGCGAATTCAAACGTCTGTCCAGCATGCCAAGACTTGCTCAAAATTGTACGATCACGACTGTTGTGCATCCCGGTGGCAGAGTACGACAATAGCTCCCCAGAGCACCGCGCAACTGCGCTAGAGGCTCATAAAAGCATCAAGGACATCCTCCACAAGTGTCAAGGCAGCTCTTACCTCACTCTCAGGGGGCTAGATCGCTCGTTTACATTAGCGGTCCCTGGTGTTGTGTACAAGGACACAAAGGAGAAAGCCCTCGCGCCCCCGCCGGCTGAGAGGGGAGTTCCCGAAGGTTCCGCTGCACTTCCTAGAGTCGATGGGGCTCTAGAAGTGTTCGACGGGGCTCTCCGTCTTGACCGGTAGGCCACTGATATCGACCACTCACGACCCCGAGCTACGATCCAGACCCAGATGACAGTTCATGATCAAGTAAGCTAACCATCTCTAATACCTTTTCTCTTCTACTGTAAAGCTAACATGGGGCACGCTTTGAGTACGTACGTGTACGCAAACCCTTGGACATTATAAGAAGCTGTATTGACTTGGGGTTGTTGCGCATGTAGGATGTTAGTGATTCGAAGCCCAAAACCTTCCCTTTCAGACTTTGAAGCAATATTAACTCTGACTAGATGGTAAGTTTGCAAACGACCCTATTGTCTCTCACCTAGGTATGGTCACGCGCTAATCAGCTTAGTCTGTGAGTTGATTTGCAACTCGACATGAAGAACAGGGGCAGTTAATACCATTTAGCAATCTAGCAAGCTTACCGACCATTGGGAAGTGGTTCCAAATAGCGCTTTTGCCCTCACTGTGATCAGCCTACTCGGGTGGGAGCGAGTCATCATCCCACGAGGAAATATAGGCAAGGCGAGCCTCTGTTCTAGTTGTAGTGCGATTGAGTTCACGCATCGTCTTTTTGAACCCAGATGTGATCTTTCGATGCTGGAAACGACGTCGCAAACGTGCGATTTGTGCAGGTTACTCTTCAGGACCCTAGAAAATGTCCGTCATGGGCCCTCCGATTTCATTACTGTGGGCCAGACAAATGCCACCGTCAGTATCGAGAATGGCCCAACGTTGCTCTCCATCTACACTGAACCAGGTACGTCACTGAATGCTCACTGTGATCAAATCTTTCCCCGTCAAGACTTCCGTGGACTACTAACAGAGGCAGTGCCAAATATGCCACATGGAAGCCAGCTTGGTTTCCCGACACTGTTCAAACCAGCCAGTCCGGATCAGCTCACCCTTATGAAGGAGTGGATACAACTCTGCGATACAACCCATGAAATGTGCCGGCGGAAGCAGACACAGGAGCTTTTGGAAATGCCAACACGACTTGTCCAGGTCGAGGACCCGGTTCGCCTCGTGGAAACATCATCATTGAGCCTTCGCGATATGCAGCCTTTAGCCATTGCTGGGGGGCTCTCAAGGATGATGAAAAGTTTTGCACGTACAAGAATAATATCGCCCAGCTTCAGTCGTGCATAGACACCGAAAAGCTCCCTCGGACGTTCCTCGATGCTGTCACTGTCACGCGTGGCCTCGGTCTCAAGTACCTCTGGATTGACTCACTCTGTATCATCCAAGATGACGAAGAAGACTGGGAAAATGAGTCAGCTAAGATGGAACAAGTCTTCAGCGCTGCATACCTCATCATAAGCGCTAGCTCAGCCAGGTCGTCTCTTGAGGGCTTTCTCGGTGACCGCCCTCACCGTACATTTGTTCAGATAGAAACCAAGGACGCGGGAGTAGTCTACGTTTGCACAGCTATCGATGACTTCCATCGCGATATTGAGCTCGGCGAGCTTAACAAGCGTGGGTGGGTGCTACAAGAAAGAGCACTGTCGCGTCGCTCCATCTATTTTACCTCGACCCAGGTATACTGGGAATGCGGCGCTGGAGTTCAATGTGAGACATTAGGTTTCATTCGCAAGTAAGTCTCACTTCTGCTATTCAAGTTTTCGCAGTTCACTAATTGTATCACACGTAGCAACAAAGCCGCCTTTCTTGGTGATCCTAGCTTTCCGAAACTTGCACTGGACTACTACCGGGATGGAAGACAAGTGTTGATCCAAGATCTTTACGAGAGATACTCATCACTAGCATTCACGAGGTTTTCTGACCGTGCTGTGGCAATTCTGGGCCTCCAAGAGCGGCTGGAGAAGGCACTTCAAACTCGGGCTGCGTTTGGTTGCTTCGCTAAGTATTTTGCCCGTGGTTTGCTCTGGAAACGCGGCCAGCCGCATGATCTTGAACCCATTGTCCAACCCGCCAGTCGTTTTGTGCCTAGCTGGTCGTGGTTATCAAAGAAGGGCTCTATCAAATACATGGAGCTCGAGTTTGAGACGATCAGTTGGGCGACAGGGAAACGTTTCGAGAGCCCCTTTACCCGAAGCGAAACTGCGAGGGAGAGGAGGCACTCGGGAGATATGACAGTCTTGCGTGGAGTTGCGAGAAAGTTGCACACGACGGCCGAGGAGCTGAAATGCGTGATTTTCGACACAGAGCAAGTGTCGGGAGTCGCCAGCCTCCGGTGTGTGGTGGTTGGGCGGGATAAAGCCGGGGCTGATGCCAAGGATGAGCGGCTTCATGCTCTCATCATTGGTCAAGACAGCAAGAAATCGGGGTCAGCAGTTTTCGAAAGGGTGGGAGCGGCGTCTCTAAGAGCAAAGCATGTGGAAGATGAAGGGGAATGGGTCGACATCTGGTGGTTGCTACGTATTTGAGTGTTTCCAGAACTGATCTCAGTTGAAAGTTGGTCATTTGTTATTTGAAAAGGCCCTAAATACATAGAATTGATTCCATCGCTCATTCATCCCCTCTTTGGCCACGTCATACCCCGACGTGTCTTATTTGTCTCTCAGGATCTTCTCAGCGTCTTTGATGTCTTTCAGTTTCACGTCCAGCGCCTTGTTCTGGACTGAGAGTTGACCTGGTTCACTCGCGGACTGTTGTGTTAGCAGGGGATTAGATCTTTTCATGTCTCGCTTACAGAATTCTGCGCTGGCGTGGCACGCTGTACGTATATGATATAGATGTTTCGCAGCAGAGCGATCTTGAACTGTTCTCACCATACACGAGGAGGCATTCGTCGGACAGTGCCCGAGGGTGAATGTAGTCCGGATGCTGAGTATAGACAACCACGTCTGAATCCTCGCGGACGACAGGGAATCTGTGCATGGACATGGATACGAAATAGAGTACCAGGACGTTGAGCAAGAAAAGACTAAAGATAAAGATTGATCTTGGGAATTACGCAGTAACGACGGACGGTAAATATAACAAACAAGACAACACCGAAAATTGCGAAGCAACTATTCGAGTGGCGTCAGTCAGACAACCCTCCGGTCCGGTGACGCCTAAATTTAGCCTAAACAGCTGTTTGGATGGGGGCTAAGCAAAGTCCTTTGGGGGCGGTGTCCGTAGGGTCAGAATAGTCTGGAACTTGAGGACGATGCCAGGCACAGTGACAGAAGGCTTACCGATGTGCCAGCTGAGACTCGTCCCACTACCGCTGCCAATCATGTTCCTACAGACGGGGAAGCGGAAACAATCTCTGGCGACGATGCTCACCCGCCGGCTCTGAACCATACTCTGGCACAGGGCGTTGAGCATCAAACGACGAGTGCACATGGTCGAGTGATGCGTTGGGTGCAGGGGTGTTGGAAAGATATTACTCAAGCTTTTCAGATTCTTAGAGGCAAACTGGTGTTAAACTACAAGGTAAGAGCAAGGCCTCGTTTATAAGATGGGTTCCCGTTCCTGGCTAATATCTAATCTGTAGGCGTCGGTAACTTCAGTACCACAACTCCAGTCCGGCCACCCTACAGGATAACGCGACCACTCAACACTTATAGCCTATTAAGTAGTGTGATGAGTTCCAGGCATAACAGACACAGCCACACACCCGGAAACACACAGATCAGCTGTTTGTAATAGAGGAAGAATGTAATGAGACTGAATAGCAAAGAGAAGGAAAGGAGCTAAGCATAACGAACTAAATTAGTACCACTATATTACACCATGATTACAGAACAAACCATCTTTCACCCCCACGGTGGGAGTCAACCTTCAGATGTGACTGTAAATGTGATGTCCACGAGACAACCACGCGATTCTCCATACCCGCTTATCCTGCCCGAGGATCGGGTCTTTACGTAAATCCGATTCTTGAGACACCTTTGTTCATATATGAGTAAGCTTGCGCATATGTTATACAACCATCGCCGCCCGTCAGCATTCCAGGCTACGGCACCCCTGAGCAGTGTGATACGGGAGTTGTATCATAGTCCTTCGAAGGGTCAAAGCGCGAATACGCATAACAAATGGCCCGAATGATGCGCCTATCCGTGTTATGAGGGTGGTGTGGATGCATGCTGGATGCGTTAGGCCGCCGGATTGTTCAACATGCCGCGCTCTAATACGAGCCGCAGCGCTTTTTGTCCCTTTCCGTCCCATACTATCCTTTCTCATGTAGCAATTATGGCTAATGGATGATGAATATCTCAGCCGTTCACACGCAATATGGCCAATCAACATACCTATTGACTTGTGGTAATGGTTTGCTAGGATCTGAATCTGACCATCAGCTAGCCTCTCGCTTTCAGCTTTCAGCTTTCAGCTTTAGTAGAAAGTAGATTGAACCTGCAGGCTTATACACGCTCCCTCAGCTCCTCAGCTGTAACTACCCGTCACTTATGGAGCCTTAAAAAGCGTTAGAACGGCGCATCCCCCATCTGTCCCTCGAACCTTGACGGAATTTCATCGACCCTCTGAGCATCGCATGAGCTACCCTATTGATGTAATTGTCGCCAGCCCAACACGGTAGCAGGGGCTCAGATGGGATTGAGGAGGCCAAGTTCTAAGAATAAGTTGTCACTACCTGTGAGCCTCCACACATTCCCAATTGATCACCCGCTTCCCCTGCAGCAGTTCAGCTCGGAATGGCCGATGTGCCGAACCGAAATGAAAAGACTAAATAATACGAGAAGGCCAATGCATAACCCGTATGCAGGTACCGACCCGCCAGGAGGCTGCTCGTATGGCACAAAAAGCCCTCGGATCTCGGGTCCGAGGGCCCTTAGACCTCGTATTGCAAAACAATCTCTGTGACGGCCCAATTAAAACCTGGGACGATGTTGTTTCTAAGGTATAGTTTACCGCAGAAGATATAGACTAGAAGCTTTCATGATATCATCGCCATCTAGCGTATCCACAAAGGGGATTCAGACGGTGCCATTTACCAAACAAGGCGACCGGTAAATGGTATAAAAGCCCGACTCCTGAGAGTCAAAGCCCTTCTTACCTCAGCCTTGCTCTAAACTATCACACTCGTTCCACACTCGTTCTCCTGCGTACAGTCTTTACTCGTCACACTCGCTCAAGATAACCAACCAACCAACCAACAACCATCACAATGGGCTTCACTACTCGCGCTGCTATCACCGGGCTTCTGCTCGGTGTTGCCAAGGCCTCGCCCGCCTATGGCAACGGCACCATTGCTTACACCACCGAGGTCGTCACTGCTCTGACCACATATTGCCCGGCCGCCACGACCCTGACCTACAACGACAAGACCTACACCATCACCAAGGCCACGACTCTCACCATCACCGACTGCCCTTGCACCATCAGCAAGCCTGCCAAGCCTACCGCCACTGGCCCTGCCAAAGAGGCCTGCGCCGAGCACTGCTACGAGTCTTACAATGAGTGCCGTGGTGCCAAGGATGCCAACATGGCGACCTGCGCTGCCGAGTATGCCGAGTGTCTTGGATACAGCCCCTTCGGCAACGATGGCTCCTTCGTCACTCCCACTGCTTGCTCTGAGAAGCCTGCTCCCACCAAGCCCGTGTACACCACCGAGGTTCTGACCGCCATCACCACCTACTGCCCCGAGCCCACCACGCTCTCCTTCAACAACAAGACCTACACCATCACGGAGCCTACCACCTTCACCATCACCGACTGCCCCTGCACCGTCAGCAAGCCTCACGGCCCTGCCCCTCCCAAGCCCAGCGTCCCTGCCCACGACTGCGCCAAGGAGTGCACTGATGCTTACAACAAGTGCCGCGGCGGGCCCGATGCTAACATGGCCACCTGCGCTGCTAAGTACGCTGAGTGCCTTGGCTACAGCCCCTTCGGTGATGACGGCTCTTTGAAGACCCCCACTGCCTGCTCTACCACCAGCTCTCCTCCCATCGTCCCTACCGCCGTCTACTCTCAGCCTACTGGCCCTGTTGCTACTCCCACCGGCGGTGAGCCCCCTGTCGTCACTGGTGCTGCCGGACGCATCGCTCCCGCTGGCATGCTCGTCGCTCTGGGCGCTATTGCTCTCTTCTAAGAGGAGGCTCGAGACAATATGATTGGGCGGAAAGGCACAGGTGCATCCGACATGCTTCCTTTAAATACACAAAGAATATAGTATACCCACATATCAAGCTTCATGTTGGGACGCAGCCTCTGAGATGCGTGTTATCTTGTAATAAGAGTTATCGACTAGACCATGACTCCTGATGCCTCGCTGATCCGTTCCTGATTTGGTGTTTGTGACGCTTATAGCCATGTCCTCAACTGGCATACCTCTGAATAGAGCGCAGCTTCTTTTCTGGGCAATTCTTCATTTCATGGGCCCCGTTCTTGCCACAGGTCGGACAAAACAGCTCCTCCTGCCCGTGAGCGAACCTGCAATACTTTCCTCTGATGCACACTTTGTTTCGGCACATTTTATACTTGATTGCGCCCGGCTTTCTACAGACGTTGAAGTCGTCCGTCTCCTCCTTGGTATGCCCATATTTACAATTGAGGCCAAATTTGCAATACTTGCCCCACTCGCAATGGTTGGTGAGGTTCTCCTTGTTGGCTTTCAGGCGCTCGTTCTGTCGCTTCAGATGTTTCCTGACGACTGCATAGCCTTCGTTATCTTGATCTTTGCATGTTCCAGGCACCTGGGAGGGGTTCGTATCTACTCCTTTGCCTCTGGGGTTTTCGAGACGGGCGAATTCGTAGTCGACGTATGTCATGATTTTAAGGCCCTGTTGCTTGAGCTTTTCCCTCATACTTTGAAATATTTCGGCAAGGCTCCTATCGTCCAGTTCGCAGGGAGGTACAATAACCAGGTCGTCTTGAGAAGCTTTTTGGTGTTGCATGCGGTGTTGGTGAGGCGGGAAGGGGATATGCGCAAGAAGTATTGCCATGTCGGCTTGAGACCAATCGAGAGTGACGATGCTGTTGTCGGGAGGGATTCCACTCCTGTCAATGCGAAAATCGATCTCTTCAACAATGAATTCCTCCATAACTTTGTCAAGGAGGTGTACTTTGATGAGCCCTTGATCTTTCAAGCAACGGCAATCTTCTTCCTCAGGCTGACGATATGCCGCCGCCAGCCCGTCATTCCATGACCAGACGTGCACTTCAATGCCCCTCTTGGCGATCCTCAGGACTCCGTGAAGGAGGTCTTTATCACCAGAGACGATGATAAAGATGCTGGGAACTTCTTCGTGATGCAGGTCAGCGGCATCGGATACCGAGGCCGCAATGATTTCAGCATCCACTCCTTTTTCTCGGCTTGTCCACGAGCTCCGCTTAAACGTGTGGACTTTCACGTCGCGAGGGTCTATAGCCTTCCATATCGTGTTAATTTCGGGAGGAGTTGATCCATACAGATTGACGACGGCTTCGATGTCTTCAAACTTGGACAATCCGCATTTCTGTGTCAAGGTGTTCTTCAGGAGGCCAGCGTCAAACTGCAAGATTTGGCCTGATTCGACCCAGCCATGATGTTTGACGAATATTTTTTCGCCTTGAATGCATACATTTGAGCTGTCGATATAGATCCTGACTTGTTTTACTATGTTGCAGGCATTCATAGTCTCGGGAGGCGACATCGAGATCAAAGCGAAATGAGTGAAAGGGCAGTGACGAGTTCAAATATTGTTGACGATGGAGGATAGTTGAGGCTTGATAAATACCATGACTGAGAGCAACCGTGAGTTGGTTTCGTTGACATTCCTATTTCCAAGGGAAGCCAAGGGCATATTTAAAGGCGATCCCGTCGCCTCGTTTTCCCCTAGCAACAGCTACTATCATTTCTACCTTCTCTAACCTGCCTTGTGATACGCCTTGTTTGCACATTGATCCATGGAGAGCCCTGTAGAAGCAGCCACCCATTCAGCCAATTGCCTTGGCATGCGGCCAGACCCTTCTGGTAGTTGGAAACCAACAGCTATTGGATCTTATCTGCAATGCGTTCAATTTGCAATTGCAACACCTCCGACCCCAACTGAGCAGCCAATACTTGCCTGAGGTAATGCACCCTGTTGTGGGTCATCTCGGCCCTGTTATCCTTCGGGGAAGGGTTCAGGCTCGGTGGTTCGCCGATGGCTGGCGGTGCAGTTCCTACACCTGCCTGATCAGCTTTCTGTATGAATTAATATCTACTGGGCCGAGTGCATAAAAGGCAACAGAAAAAACCCGAGGGCGCATTCTCCTCTAGTAAAATGTTAGGCGGCTCTCGGCTTAATAACCAAACCGCTATTAAAGCATGTCAAGATTGACTCGTCCAGACCTTTATATCCGGAAGCACCTTGCTCACTCGGTGACCCAGCAAAATAGCTACAAAGCTCTGCAAATCACGTCTTGGTAAAGACTAGTACGTCGCCGACTGGCCCCATACGGAACTGAGAGCCGTCCGAATCTGAGCTTTGTCGGGGCGAAAACATTGGGGCCGGGATTAAGTTGTGATGCCGAAACCGGCCCTGGTCAACCGCTTAAAGGACAGGACTCAGCTTGGCAGGGACCGTTTCTCGACGGGAATCCATCCTGTCACGCATCCGCACTCGCCTGGTCCCCAGTTCATCCATCCATTGTCCCATGCCAAAACGACTGAAGATCAGCTCGTTGATATCGATGGCCCTAAAGATCCGTACCGACCGATAGGCTGGCCAACAAAGAAGAAGGTTCTGACAACTACTAGTCACCATATCGGCCGCATGGGCCTCGTCCGCATACCCTGGGGGCATAACTCAACTTTCACGTTTCTACTCAAGTATCGACTCTAGGTACTACCTTGTTCCTCCTGGGCTTCGGAATCACGTCCCTTCTCTGAGCACACTCAATGAGGTTTACAGCTGGAGGTTGGCCATTCTTATCCACATGGTTATCGCTATAAGTTTCAGTTTTGGGAGCGCAACCGTAAAGGATTTCTAGACCCTCATGTTGACACGATTCTTTAGAGGTCTTTTTTCGTTAACGCCAGTGACAAATACTGGTGGCGTCCTTGAAGATCTGTTTTCGCCATCTGAAAGAGGAATAGCAATGGCAGGTTACGCAATGGCTGTGGTTAGCGGGCCTGTCCTTGGTAGGTTCTATCCAACCACCCTAGAAATCTCAAGAGTCAAGCTCCTAGTTGCTAATCCATTTGAAGGCCCTATTGTCTTGGGAACGGTTGTATAAGAGTCACCGCTTAGATGGTGCTGGACCGAATATCTTGCCGGCATAGTCCAGGTAATCTTCCTCACGCCGGTCGTCATCTTCGTCGACGAGAGTTATCCCTCTCAACCCCTTGTGTACAAGGCCGTCACGAAACTGGAGAGTCGGCATTGCACGCCAGGTTTGAGAAATGGGATGTGCACCAAATAGCTCGCCCAGAAGTTTCTCATTCGCCCGGTTCAGCTGCTTTCCACTCCTATCTTCTTTTCAGTTGCCAATAGCTTGCATAATGGCAGGGAAAATCAGGCTTAGTCGACATGGTATCATCTGAACCCACAAGATGTATTACTAGTCCATCACTCTATATACAGGGTACTCGTCTCCCTCGTTGACGGGCAGAACATTGAAGGTGACATATGAGTCAATGCCTTCTGGCTCCAGCGTGACCAAGGCATATGCCGCATTCTTCTGTCTTGTGCTGACCCAGAAGCTTCCTGCTGGCATCTTGATTTCCTTTCGAATTGTCTCTGTCGTCACTGTCGTCAACGCTGTGCCTTGATACAGTGTCTTTGCCACCGTGGCGCTCGTAATATTCAGCGCCTCGACCTCGCCACGAAAATCGGCTTTAAGGATGTCGACCTTGACTCCAGAGATTCGAAGTCTGTCCGCCGCCTCTTTCCACGCCCTAGGGAATACGTAGGCCTCTGGTCGACTGCGGGTGAGGTTTGCCAATACTGGCGTGGTGCTGAGGAACTGAACCGGAAGTTCCACAAGCTTTCCAGACTCAAGTTCGATGAACTTCCAAGTGGTGTTGGTAGGTTGAGGGCTGTCGGTGATGATGATATCATCATTGCTCCCTGCAAACTTTTCGCGTGCGCCCTCGACCACGCTGTACACCTCATCTGCGTTGTCTGCTGCCGTCTGGATAAGGGACTCAACCATAACCAGCCCAGCTGCGACCCGTCGCTGGAAGTGTTGACCGCCAAGCATGATACCTCTCGTCTCGGTGAGAAATACCAGGGTTTGACTGAGGGCAAGTGATACATCGCCGGCTCGAGCCTCGGTGTTGAGCTCTGTGAAAACCAAAGGCTCTTCCTTCTGGACGCCCGTGATGTAGGGGCTCCAGCGCAAGTCGTAAGCTTCCATCGCCGCAGCAACTTTGGGCACAAAGGTTTCCTCGGCCAGCTCTCGGATGTCTTTATGAATGTTCAAGTTCTTCATGGCCGAGATTTGACCGTCCACAGCTTGAGCCCACTGACTCTTGACGCCATAAGCACGGTTGGCGCTGTACTCGTGGGAATCGACACCAATGTGAGGCTGAAAGTCGGCAATCAACTTCTTGACCTCTCGGGTCTGTGAGCTTGCGAGTTTGATGTGGTCCCTATTTGGGTCGAAGCCGGTTGCAAGGAAGCGTTGGAAGTATGCAACGCCGTCAGGGTTGTAACGAGGAAGAATCATGATGTCCATTTTATCCAGGATCGACTCAGCCCATGTGGAGTTGGCATCAAACTTTCCGATGAGGGCAAGTAGAAGTTGATCCCCTCCTGGTTCGTTGCCATGAACACCGCCTTGTAGGTAGACGCGGAGCTTCTGAGACGCAGAAGCGTTTGTCTGAGGCTGCGACGAGGTAGACAGGAAGACATACGGGATGGAACGGCCATCTTCGGACTTGAAAGATGGGTTGGTATACGTCATCCAGTCATTGCGAGAAGCAAGAGTCTGGAGAAAGTAATCTAAAATCGATCAGCGGGTGTCTAGTAGAATGTTCATGTTCCATACCTAATGTGGCATCATCGGTTGGGCCATTTGTACCGTTTTCAAACCCTGCCTGAACGCTATTGGGATTCTTGAAAGCTGGAGAGTAAAGCTCAACGCCTTCAACATCTGGAAAGTGCTTGGCAGCTTCATCGCTGTCTCTGACCAGAGCGACCTGGTTGTCTGCGTAGCGAAGTGCCGTGGCCAGGCCGACATAGAGTAGACCAGCGGTGAGAGTAGCTCGAAGCATCATTGTGTCTGTCGAACGTCTTGACGCGGATGGCAGTTGTGAATGTGGGAACCTGCCTCAGTGGATGATTGTGAAGGGAAGTAGCTGAGCACTTATAGACTCGTCGGTAGTAGACTCCTATGCCTCCTCGGCTGACGACCGGAGCTTCGCGTGGACCTTCCCTAAGCCACGACCTGTCCAGACTCATCCCTACCGATCTGCGCATATTAAGCGATGAAGAGATAGTACTGCGTCCAAAAAGGTGGTAGTCATCCTCGCGAACATAGATCATCTCCTGATGCGGAGCCACCCAGGGCTGCGAGTGATAAGCTTAAACCGATTAAAGAAGGTGCTTAATGGTTTGGCATGTTTACAAACTAGGATATTTGCGTCTAGATTACATACTAAGGGCGGGGGACGTGGATTATGGGGTGTGCCAAGACGCTGGAATACCCACTAAATGAGTCCTTCGTCCATTACCCCTCTTTGAATCCTTCTTTTGTGGACAAGTCTTGTGATGGTCGTGGCTTGATTTCCAGGATTTTGATGATGCCGTTGATATCATCGGATCTTGCTGTTCTATGTTCGACACTTGAGGGATATACCGAACCGACATTCTTTCCTGACCTTATTCCCACGGTCCCTTAAGCGAAACTTCTTCTAGGGCGTGAAAGTCCGCCTCTCAGACGCTCTCATTCATCTCCAATCAATACAGTTCGTGAAGTTCAGCACTTAACACCCCGTTTCCACCCTACCTTTTGCATTCGAGCCAGTAGAAGCAAGGCAACAAAAATGTGGTTCTTAATCATGAGGGCATCTTGGTTGCATTGATCGGGAATAACGGTTCCTCGAGAGCCGACATCGAACAGAAAGGTGAGGATTTTTAACAGAGCTAATAGGGCATAACTAACAAAGGCCTTGTCTTACTAAATGTGCCGGGAAAGTGGTCTTTGGGGTTGTAAAAAGAGAGACTAAGTCTGGGTCACAAACTCAAGGGATGTAGGGTGAGGCCGACGATCGGAAGTCGCTTGCTTTGGGTAACCACGATATCATAGTTATCTGTTTGGCTGAGATAACCTGGAATTATGAGAACTGTCCCCAGTACTGCCACTTCTTTTTAGTTTTATCTTGGAAACACACGTGATTAGCAACAAGCGCTGGCTGAGGAGGAGTGTGCGAATCAACGTCATGCTGATAGTACACACAATTACATTATTAAGCCGTCATGCATACCAATGTGGGATTCTCAAGAGTGAAAAAATATGTTCTGGCATGACCCAACTAACCTGAATCATTCTCTCGTCATACGTCCTCCCGGGTATGTTAACTATAGCCCATTGTTGATGTCAACCACCCGTCAGCCTCGACTACTTATACGTGAGGTGTAACTCGACCGTGAAAGCAAATGCCAATGCAAAAACACCTCAGGGGGACATTTCAATTATTTATTAAATTATGTTTTCACATGCTCTCGGTCTCCCGATGCGGCGGCGGACTGGCTGGGCAGTTTGCTTCGCCTTTAAGAGCTCAGACGCGCCCGCTATCAAACCAGGTTCTTGCGTGCCATTTCCTTGGACTGGGTCTCTAGCAGGGCGGAGTGGCTTCTTCATCTTTGGTTGGAGCTATTATCTATAGAAAAGACCACGGCTACTATGAGATATTATCCCTAACCTTTTCGTCTACCTTATCTTGCTTATTCTGGTTCTCCGAGCCTACTACCGTACATCAATGGACCCAGTAACGGAGCCAGAGTCAGTATAGAGCTGTGCCATCGATAGACGATAGGTTTCCGTCGTTGTTACCAGAACTGGGTGCCCCTCCATCGTATCAAGAAAGGACTCGGGCTATGTCATCGGCAAGTCAACTAAAGCGCAGTCAGGACGTGGAAATGTGACGGATGATAAGGCTGCCGGGATAAAGGGAGCAGTTGGAATGCGAGACGTCAAGAGCTGGTTAAGATAAAAGAAAAAAAATATCTCAATGTTGAGCTCGTTGTTAAACGGCGAGAGATCTGGAATCGCCGACGTTCTCGACTTCATCACTGTTATGATTTGAACTATGGTTACACACGTAACCAGCTGGCTACAGTACCGAGTTCGAGACCGGCCAAGGCAGAATGAGCAAATACTTCCCACTCGCTCGTTAGGAGACCGGCGGGCTTTGCGAGCTTGACAATCCAACGATGGGCGTCGAGTGGCGTCCATAGTTGCATGCGGCTGAGCATCAGCTGCCCCCTCAGAACAAGACGCGTTGATTGCCTCGCCACCGGAGGAACCATCTAAGCTCAGGTCTCTCAAGATGGCACAATATCAGGGAGCTTGGGAGATTACGGCGGCTTGTTCTTGTTCCTACACATTAAACATTGGCGTCGCTCGTTGCATTGCGGTCGTTAGCGAGCAGCGGCAACCCCTGGCTGTTAATAAGGCTTTGTATTCCTCACTTATCACTCCCTGGTTAATGGGTTGGAAAATGCCTTCATCTTATGGATACTGAGGCAGCGCCTCCATACCCAGCACCTCCCTTCGCCCCTTCTCCTTCAGCATTTCCCCCGTGCCCATGCCCGCCATGGGAATTAAAGCCTTCCAGCCCACGTCCTCTCTGAGCCTCCACATCTTGCTCTCCTCGGACGCGACCGGCCCTACCCTGAGGGTCTTGGAACCGGCCTACATCGGCGTGCGCAGAACCACCTATCCCAGGCCCACCCTCCGCTCCGTTTCCCGTGGCATTTCCACCGCGCCCGTGTCCGCCCCGGAGCGAGATGGTCTTCGAGATGGCGGTTCCGACCTTGCCGACGCGCGAGGTGGGATACTGCCAGGTGCAATAGGCAACGATGGCGCTGGCGAGTGCGATGACGGCCGAAATGGAGCCGACAATGATGCCGGCCATGTCCGATGCGGACAGCTTGTCGTCACCAGCCATTTTGAGGGGGATCGACGGGCCGGTATGGAAACGAGAAGTAGAGGTTGAAATAAAGTGTAACTTATCGCGTAGCTTGTTCACTTATTCAGCTTTGCGGAGGCGCTTGAAGTTCTACAGGGTTTGCGGTATGTAGGGAATAGATGATGCCTTGAGGTGTAGACAGGAGATTATCATGTGCCGGTTCCAAAGATGTTGGGGGAAAAAATGAAAAGAATTGCCACTTCACGCCCTAACCATTGGACCAAGCAGGAAGTATATATGTATATGTATTGTGCCTTGTGGCCTGGAAATCGGTCGACCCGCTCGATGCAGGTCGCCGTTGTTCCCGACGTGTCAGGCAGCAAATTTCAGTTCAACGTAACGTTATCGATGATCGCTCACGGGCTAGGGTTCCAGCGAAATACATCTACAACTAGACTTCACTCAGCTGCGCACTGAGGAACAAAAGCCTCTCAGCGCTTCCGGTGAGCCTGGGATCGCTCCCGGCGAGCCTGAGATCGCTTCGGCTGGGCTTGAACAAGAACACAGCACATCAGCGACGGGTAGATTGGCGCCTGTGCCCGGGCGACGGCATCGCCTCGGCCTCCCTGGCCACCTCGTCCGCCTTGCCCACCCTGTCCGCCTAGACCACCGTGGCCTCCCTGGCCCCCTTCTCCCCCTCGGCCTCCGTAGCCAACACCGCCCTCCCCGCGGGCGCCCTGCACGATCAGCGGACGGTCCGGAATCCCTGGAAGGACAAGAGCTGCTGGTGGGGGAGGCACCGGGACAGGCGCGGGAGGACGCGCCTCTATGACTAGTCCGGACCCAGCGCCATGATAGGGACCTGAGGACAATATATCAGACGCAGCGGCACCATGGCCACCTGGACGATGTCTTCGTTTCTTCGGCGCTGTCAGCGTGCAGCACATGAAGAGGGAATACACCGCGGCTTGGGCTTGGGCCTGGGCTTCGGCGCTGCAATACATCCTCAGCTCCGTTTATCACTCCTCTGGTTTCCAACCAGACAATTCTTGCCGTTTGCCAATTATTATCCCTCCAAATTTATTGTTTTCCGGCGAAAGCTTGTTATGCTATAGCACAGTTACCTTGGTAAATCCGCCACACAATGACCTCCAGGGTTCGAGTCAAGTTCAAGTGCACCATTCTGGACAAGCAGAGTGTGCAAGCCTCTTCTACTCGCATACGCCTTTTACTAACCACGAGAACTAGGTCACGAAGAGCTTGATAAGTTCGATGCCTCAAGGGACACAGACGAAACAATCGCAATATTCGTAGCCTGGGTAACGGCCGAATATCAACTCTGCGGCCAGGTGAAGCCATTCCGCGGCGATACGGAGCTCAAGAGGCTGAACATGCCTGTAAAGGACCTGTACATGGCGCCCCAGGACACGCTCCGAGTCGAGTTCGACCGCACCTACACCGCCGCCGCGGGAGGGTACGGCGAGGGTGGTGCTGGCGACAAGAGGGCTAAGGCTTTTGCGAAGGGCGGGTTTGGCGGGGGAGGGAGGGCCACGAGCAGGGGTGTGAATGGGGGAAATGGCGTTGGCGGCAATGTTGATGGCAGTGGTAAGGGCGGCGATGGGATTGGGGGGCCGGCAAATGCAGGCGAGGAAGGGGAGGGATGGGTCAAAGGCGGAACTGGTGTAGGGGGCCGTGTGGAATTACCCCGTACCGAATAGGATGTGGAGGACTGTGTCTCTATTCGTCTTTATAGCTCAGAGTTGGCTGCGCCTACTATTAATTCCCTCCTTTTGTTCCTTTTTGAGCTTACGCGTCATCATATGAACGCATAGTTACCCCAATTGTATTCTCAATTACGCATCCAGTTAAGTGCCAATCCATCTCGATTTTCTTCTGCGTTATAGCAGCAAGGTAAGCAGCTTTAAAAGCGACAAGGAACTCAACTTTGGTGATAGGGGAAATGTGTGGCTTGACAAAGTCCTCGATCGCTGTACCGTACGCCTGCTTTGAGAAACTTAAACACGTAACATTAAGTAGCTAGAGGAGGTGTGATGCGTGGGCAGGTAGGCAGATCGTATTAATCTTTCTGTTCTTAAAGGAGGCCCACCGGAGCTGGGGTCTTGGTCGTTGAGTGTCACCGGATTAGGCTTGAGCCAATTGTCAAGCCTTGCTCGGCTGCACCACCATAGCCTGCTAACCTATTAAATAAGTGCCGCAATCGTTCTTCAGCCTTCGATGACGTGACACGGAGAAGGAGGGTAAATGTGCAGCTGAGCTGTGCCATTCTCATGCAGTAAGACGGCAGTTGTCCTGGCCTTGATGACCCTTGCCTAGCTTGGCTGCGCCGGGCAGAAGCTGTTACTCGGACTCGCTTTGTGACGGACAAGTAGGGGAGACTTGTGACCTACCTTCTCATGTTCCTCACCGAGTGCGACCTTTCGCTTCGTGGAGTGGGTGAGTTCAGACTGGTTAACTTGCGGAATAGGGCCATGCGGAAAATACGGATACGACTTTAACCTCGATAGATAGACCACCCTGACACGCTGCTTATCCGGACTTGTATGTATAGATACTTGAACTATATAGATAAAATTTATAGTCTTTCCTGTTATCACGAAGTATTGTTCTAGTAGGCTTAAGGCTTAGCCTTAGTGTAAGTGTTTTTCAAGCCTTTATTCCAGGCATCTTCACTTCCAAAGGCTTGTCGTAGTCATAGTAGCCGGTGCAGGATAGTATAAAACGTGATTTGTACAGCTGTGTTTCGCCATTGCCGTTACCAGGTATAACCCGGACGGTCCAGAGCCGCTCATCGCTTGACCACTCAGCCCGGGTTACTCGGTAAGAATGACAGATGTGCTTGTCGATCTCTTGAGCACGAACGGCGTCCTCGAGATAGTCCCGGATGAGGTGTGCGTCGGCGAAATCCATGTCGTGTGGCCACTGGTGCCAAGTAAGGCCGAAGAGAGACAGAAAACTGTCAGACCGAATACTAGGTTACTTCCAGAAGTCCCAGGTCCCAGCACGAGTACTAGGGTCAGATTGAGGACCAGGACATTAAGAGTGGTTCCCCTACCAAGACTGAAATGGGACGTAGCAACTAGGAGTTGATGCGGTTGGTAACAGGTTATAATAGTTTGTTCTAGTTCTGGTACTTGCAGCAGCCGCCTTTATGAATCACGACCACCAAGAGCATTCAATTTATCTCGCCCTTATTTCTCAACATATCAAAGTCATCTTGAACAACTTCATCGACCGCATTAGAAGCCCCTGGAAGACTGATGGGGAACAGGAGAGACCGCTCACCGAAGCGCTACTGCCCACGATTCAGGCGCTGCACCTGCACTGGGACGAAATGTACTACGCCCACAACAGGTACAAGCGATTCTGCGACAACGTCAACGGGGCTGTGTTTAAGCAACTCGTGGCTACGGATGGCTTTCCGAATCTGCGCCGGGTCAGTATTGAGTGGTATGGAGAGTCTGAGTGGGATAAGACCGTCGATAGTTGGCATGTTGAGGTGGCACAGGAGCAATTGTGAGAGAGATACAGTTCAACTGGGTGTATGCGAACTTTTATTTATCTGACGAAGACTGATAGGTACATAGATTTACAAACAACACCCGCAGTGCGTAACCTGCCAAGAGTGTTGACCAGCACCTAACAGGCTGAGACCCATGTCCTTGTCCCATCGAGCTGTTGCCTAACTCCGCCACATCACTCACTATTTATGGCATGTTTCCTCCTGCGTAATTTCATCCTTGCCATCTCCTCTTCATATCAGCTTCAAAGCCAACCTTGAAACTGTCGCTGCCCTTTCCATTCATCTCCAATTATGCCAAGGTCAGCAAACACCGCAGACGAATACGACTTTGTGGACCATGAAGAAACCACGCTGAGCCCCGAGATTCTCGCCCAGATACGCGCATGGCTTCAACCCACCGATTATCTAGCCGACTCTGGCGAATTCCGCCGTCATCTCGCATCGCAGGCTCCAGGTACAGGCCTCTGGATCTGCGAGACGGACGAATACAGAAAATGGCACGACTCTCCGGACCACGGCAGCCTCTGGATCAAGGGCGTTCCGGGCGCTGGCAAGTCTGTCATGGCAGCGTCCATCATCCAGCACCTACGGACGACCGAGAACTGCCCTGTGCTCTTCTTCTTCTTCAGAAACATTGTCGCAGCCAACTTTTCCCCGCGGTCTCTCATCCAAGACTGGCTGGCCCAGCTTCTGCCGTACTCTCCAAAGCTGCAGTTTGCCCTCCAGTCTCGCCTTGGCACCAAGCTGGAGGAGACGTCGGACAATGATCTCGTTGACGTCTTCCTCGATGGAGTATCGTGCGTTCCAAAGCTGTACTGCGTGGGAGACACTCTCGACGAGATGACGACTGAAAATCGGCCTTTTCTCGACAAGTTCAATAGTCTCGCCACGCACCGTCCTCAATCATTGAAGCTTCTCATCACTAGCAGGCCCAAGCAACATCTTCAAAGCGCATTACGCGACTCTTCGATTGTCCACATTAGCCTCCAGCAACGCCTTGTGGATGCCGACATCTTCTTGTATCTACGCCATCGATTTGATACAGCCTCATTGTCCGACGATAAGCTTCAGATCAAGCAGCAGCTCATCGATATGGTTGCCAGAAGATCTGAAGGCTTGTTCCTCTATGCCAAGCTCACCATGGATCAACTGGAAGCTGCACTTGCAACCAACGGTCCCGTAGATGTCAGTGCGCTCGAGCAATCCCTCCCTGCTGGCCTGGAGCAGACATATACCAGCATGTTGGCCAAGCAGCGTCAAGAGAAGGGCATCAGCACAGACATTCAGGTGCTTGTTCTCGAAGCTGTTACTCATTCGTCCAGACCTCTGCGGTTGAACGAGCTTGCAGGTCTCATCAAGTTCATTCGTCCGGATCTCAGCGCTCCTGCTGGCTTTAAAGACCTCGTTGGTACCTGCTGCGGACCGCTCATTGAAGTCTTGGAGGATGAGACCTTGCAAGTCATTCATCACTCATTCACCGAGTTTCTACGCGGCGATACTCGCACCATCTCAAAAGACGATGCATCCTCGGACTTTCCAGCCATTGACTCACTCGAGGCACACAAGAGAATGACCATCAACTGCCTACGGTACCTGCATTCTCGCACTCTGCTACTTCCAGGCGAATCCGCCATCATTCCAGCCGAAGACTTACTGCCAAGCCTATCCGGTGAACAGACGAAATGGCAGACATTGTTTCGGATACAGACGATGAAGAAAGAAGACGACATATTTAGTTACCGAGAGGCTCGCTTGCGCTACCCATTCCTGAGCTACGTCATCGAGAACTGGTCATATCACGCCAGCCATTACGACGTGAAGGACGGCGAGTTTTTCCACGTTATCCAAGGCTTCATCAAGCCCGATAGTCTAGCCTTTCGAAGATGGCTCGCTCTCCAGTGGGGATCAAGTCCGTGGAAGAAGGGGAGAGGGGGCGACGTGCCAACAGTTCTTCACATTGCCGCATTCGCTGGCTTGTCTGAGCTTGCCTCAGAGTTGATACAGCAAGGAGCATCTGTCTCTTCGACTGACGACCAAGGACGCATCCCTCTTCATTGGGCAGCTAAGAATGGCCATGCAAAGGTTGCGTCACTGCTCATTCAGCATGGATGTAACCCTGATGCTACAGCTACGAATGGCTTGAAGCCGCTTCATCTTGCCGCAAAGAAGAACCATCCGTCAGTAGTAACAGTCTTGCTTGAGGCAGGAGTCAACCCAAGCACGGTCAGGATGGCCCCCAGAGGAGCATTGGATCCTATGTCCAGCAACCTGTCAGTGATTGAGGGAGAGAATGCGATTATGCACGCCAGTGAGGCCGGGCACATGGAAACTGTCATTGCAATGATTCCCTTCTGCAGCCCAGAGACATTGGAACAGCTTCTTTGCGAATGCTGTAGGTTCGGCCGACCTGACTGTGTCCTGGCTATCCTCGACAAGACAGAGGTCTCGGCAAACGTGTCACATCGAGGTGGATTTGCCCTTCACTTTGCGTGTGTCGCGGCCAAAGCCAAATGCGTCGAGGCCCTGATCAATCGTGGTGCAGATGTTCACAAGATGTCGAAATGGGACTCTCCTATAATAACAGTCTGCGGCAGTGCACAGAAGTCAGCGACACTACCGTTGCACGACTTGGTCCGCGTGTGGAACAAGAGGAACAACACAGCCTGCCTCGCCATCCTGAAGATGCTGATCAAGGCTGGTGCAGATCTCGAGCAGCCCGACAGCAACGGAAACACGGCCTTGATAAGGGTAGTTCAGCCGCCAGACAGCCATAAATCCGGTGGTCTTCATGTGCCAGCTCTAAAGGCCTTGCTGGGTGCAGGAGCTGATGTCAATGCAGCTACTCGCCTTGGGGATACTCCTTTACATGTTGTAGCAGACAAGAACCAAGACCTCGAAGCTGTGCGACTTCTCATCAAGCACGGGGCCGATGCAAATCAAAGAAACAACAAGGGAGAAACACCATTTCACATCTTTATGAACTCTTCCAACTACGTGCGAGTTTCAGACGTTGAGAAGGCAAAGCCCATTCTCAAATTCCTTCTCGACAACGGCGCTGATCCCGAATGCCGAGATAACCATGGCTGGAGCCCCATAGTCTAAGCGAGGACTCAACCAAACTTGGCCCTGAACACTTTGGCCTGTTATTCTCAAAGTGCAAATCTGAATCCACAAAGAGAAACTGCTGGTTCTCCCTGGCCAACGAGAGGGACAATGTCAACTTTACCGAGATTCTTGAGCTCATGCTTGCAGCAGGCATGGACATTGATCAAAAGGCCAAGAATGGCCGTTCTCTTTACCTTTACTGCCTCGCCCAACCCGAAAAACGGCACATCCTTCAAAGCCATGGAGCCAGAACCGACATCTTGGACAACAAAGGCAATAATGCCATCCATCTGCTCATCCCCGGAGACCGTAAAACACGCAGCGTGCTGGAAAGTTTCTTTGCTGAAGGCTTAGATCCTCTCAGTACAAACGATAACGGAGATACACTCCTTCATCATGCTGCCTCTTTCTACCTCGTGAACCCAAAGGAGGCAGAAAATGTTCGGTGGCTTATCAGTCTCGGTATACCCGTCAACGCTGTAAACAAACAGGGCGACACTGCACTGCATCTGTTTATGAAGAACTCCTGGCAAGAATACAACTCCCGTGGAGAGCACGACGGCTTCATCGATGCTATCAACGAGAGCAATGATGTCGACTTTGAGGTCCAAAACAATGATGGCTTGACTGTATTGCACATGGCTGTCATGGGATGTGGGATTCAAGTATCGAAGCTGATGGCCTCTGGGGCAGACCTCAGCACTTTGACAAAAGACTCTCAAAATGTTCTGCATCTCGCCTGTCGAGCTCGAAAGACCAGCATAGTTTCTCAGATCCTCGGCCATCTGGGCAGCGTCAATGTTAACCAAGCAGACGACTTTGGCAGAACGCCACTTCACTATGCTTGTGCCTCAGGGGAAGCAGAGTCTGTGGCACTCCTCCTCAAGCATGGTGGGAATGTCAACGCCTTTGACTCACACCGGTGCACGCTCCTTCACGCTTGCGCCGAGGCAACCGCGGAGCAGAAGATTTGGGAGCTCCAGGACCAGCCATTTGAATGGATGCGAGGCCCGCGACAAGATCCTCTTCGTCCCAGTGGTTCTATCAAGTATCCTCGAGTACGCCAGTGGATCCCAAGTCGATATAGCACGCCACAAGCGCCAGCCCCTGCTGTTGGGGCCATATTGAAGATGCTCCTCGATGCCAAGTTGGACCCTGCTGCCACCAACCGTTCACATTGCACGGCCTTGGACGTTTCGATGCAAGAGGGCTGTGTCGAATTCTTTCAGGTATTCTATCGAGACGAGAAGCTATTCAACGCAGCAACAAAGCCTCTGGAAGGCAATCATAGAATTGCTGGTTCCGTACAATTGATACAGCAAAAAATGGAAACCCAGATGGCCATGATGCTGCCAAGATCTTGCTTGCAGATATTGGGCAGGGACAAGCCTGCCTTTGATCAGGTCGTCAAATCCCCAGCGTGGTTCCTGGAGCTTATGTCTCGCGACGACGCTGTCACGGTGATCAACCAAGGATTTGAGGCTGATCCGACGAGCCATTCATACTATGCTCTTCTTGAAGAGCTCATGAAGCCCGGTCATCTTCAACTCATCGAGAGGTTGTCTCATGTGATAGCTTGTTATGGCACTCACGAGTCAGTCAAAGAGGAGATGAACAGGCGAGGAATCAACGAGAATCGCGTTGACGTCTTGACACCCCTCCAAATGGCATGTCGTCAGTCGGAATGCAACATGCTCACGATACAGCATCTCGTGGAGAAGCTCCATGTTGACGTCAACGCCCAGTTTGCGCACAGCGACGTGAGCGGCAGCTATAAAGGGAAACCGGCCCCAGGAGGGACGGTACTCCATATTCTCGCATCGGCGGATCACCATTGGCAGTTGGAGGCTATGAAGTACCTCATCGCCCACGGTGCTGATGTAGATGCCCTCGATGGAGAGCACCAGTCTCCAATCCACATCGCCGCTCGGGGCAAGCAGTATGGCCATGAGCGCATCGAAGGTTTCTGGAGGTCAAAAGCTCTGCGTATCCTTTTCGACCATGGGGCTGATCCCAACGTCGTGGATAATCAAGGTCATTCTCCTCTCCACAAGGCGTCCAATTCAGGAGATACCATAAAGCAACTGCTTCAACGGGGGGCCGACCCTACCATCGGACATCGGAGTCCGGTGTTCAAAGCCATTTACGATCAGAACCTGGCAGCACTCGAGGCACTACTTGATCATGGCCTCAGCGTCAACGCTGTCGACGACAACTACCAGAGCAGCCGTATCAGCTATTCCTTAAAGGAGCCTCGCAAGGTTTATGCACTTTTGTGCGCTGCCTTTACCGAGAACATGGGCGCCACCATCTCACAGTCAGTGCCACTGCTTCGCGCCCTCGTGGAGCGTGGGGCGGACTTGTATCTCCCTTTAAACGACAGAGAGACCATAATCCACCTTCTCTTTGAGGTCCCAAGCCAGTACGACGTTGCAGACACGCTGCTACGGGAACCATGCGTGTCACGAATTGACTTCAACCGACGTGACCAGCTTGGTCGAACCGTCTTGATGGCGGCATGCTGCTGGCAAGGAAGGGTCCCTGGATGCTCTGAACACATCAAGTCTCCAAAGGCTCGAGGTACTCCTCTGCGAATCCTGGACTGTGGAGCTGATGCTACGTTGGCCGATGGTGACGGAAAGACGGCGCTCCACCACCTTCTAGACAACCCTGGTATGCCAGACGACGTTGTCGTCGAGTTCATCAACCGGGAAGAAGTTGCTCCTAGTCTTTGGTTGAAAGACAATCAAGGATGTACAGCGATTCACTACGCCCTCCGTACTCTACGACCAGGTGTTTGCAACCTGCTGTTATCCAAAGGGGCTCAAGTCTCTGAACCCGATCCCAGCGGTCTCACGGCGTTGCACCACATCTCAAGCCAATGTCTCCAAGTTGCAAGGCTTTGCCACCACGCACCAAATATGAGGGAGCTGCCAAAGGATTACTTTGATCAATGCTTATCCCTCTGGCAAAAGGTCCT
The DNA here is from genome assembly GCA_019137265.1 of Neonectria coccinea. Lineage (NCBI taxonomy): Eukaryota > Fungi > Ascomycota > Sordariomycetes > Hypocreales > Nectriaceae > Neonectria > Neonectria coccinea. The sequence goes on from WPDF01000026.1 coordinate 87,215, forward strand.
CGCGGCAGGAGCCTCAATCAACGACACCGACAGCGCTGGCAACACGCCGCTGCACACATATCTCTCATCCCCAGAAAGATGGAGCATCAGGCGTCTAGATTCAGCACTGTGCCATGTTGAGCACTTAAACAAGCTGTTTCCACCAGACAGCGGCGTCGATGTTTCGGCCGTGAACAATGAGGGCGAGGCAGCGCTGCACATCATCACTGCACGAAAGAAGTCTCCCTACGGCGGACGGCCAGGTCATGACAGGGCTCTCTTCGAGATTATGCTGGCCAGAGGAGCGAAGCCACTGAAGGAGGATGCCAAAGGGAGGAGTGCATTGGATGTTGCGAGTGCTTGTGGGAAGGATGACATAGTAGCAATCCTCAGTAGGAGATCGTGATGGGTTAGGGAAGCGTCAGGACGTTGATTTAAGAGTAGGTTATCTTGATTCAAGAATGAAAGACTGATGTTTAGAGTTGCTTTTATTCTAGTGTTATAGTAGGCGCTCCTGCCAGGATTGGACATTCTGACTTGGGGATGCTTTCCATCGTAGTAGAGCGGACGAATTTTGGTCTCTCAGTTGAACTTTGGTGTTCTTGATAGAAAAGAACCCTACTGCACATCCTTGTCCTGAAGTCCATTTCATCATCAGCCCTGGTTACAACCCTAGTCGTCCTCACCAGGAGCCCAGGCTAGATATCTCCAAGACGGCTCGAACCGAAGTTCAAAGCCAACCTTTTTCAGCCTCGATCTCATCACAGCTCCTACGGCACCTTCTTCATCCTGTGTCCACTTCTCCCGTCCCCACTCGGCATCAGACTCGTCCTCCCTCCGAAATCTGCACTGTCCAAAGTCTATCATAAAGACTCGGTACGCCTGATTCTCGGGGACAACTACAAAGTTGTCTGGGCGAACGTCGGCGTTGAGAATATTGTTGTCGCCGAGAACATGGACTATCCGAATCGCTTCGTCGACGATGTCTTGCCATGAAGATCTGGGTGCACTTTGTACCATGGAAGATAGAGAAAAGCCCAAGAGGTATTCCAGCAAGATGCCCTTTAGTTGATAGAGCTCTTGCTGCTGCGTATTGAGGGCTGAATCAGGCGAGGGCGCACCGAGGGTGACAGCGGCTAAAAAACGAGGGATGATCTTTCCTTGATGCTCTTGAAGGCGGGAGTATGTCGCAATTTCCGAGTTGAAGCACTTTTGTAGTTCGTCGGCGAGGTAGGCCTCGTTTTCCGCCGTATCCCAGTCGTCCTCGGTGTCCCGTTGGAAACCTGGGACGGTATGAAGCTTGTCCAGAAAGCTCTCCGTCTTTCCAGAGCGCAAGCTGGCCAGAAACTCGTTTTCGACATCCTCGGACCATGTATCCACCACGTTGTCTTGTCGATGCTGCTCCGCGAATCTGCGGTCAAACATCTTGAGAAACGCCTCGTCGCCCTTCCGTAAGCCCTCTGGCGGTTCTGGTCCATCTGGATTTTCCTCAATCTCAACTATCATGCCGCAAGAAAGCGTCCATGGCTCTATTCGCTGTTTCACCTTGACTTGCAGTGGTGTCTGCTGGTTGTTTGCAGTGTTGTTAAGGCTGGCTTTCAATTGGAGGACCTTGTCGATGGGATATATGAAGTCGGCCGTATTTCCGGGCCCTACATCTGGGGTTTCCATCTTTCGCGGCAATGCAGTGTTCAAACACTTGGTCTTCTTGATTGTTGTTGAAGGAAAGGTGGTGGTTACACAGGAAGCCTAAAATCAGCGTAGATACTTGCACCTTGTTGCCTGAGGTCTTAGGCATCAGCGGTGTCTCGTCATCCTCGACCTTCGCTTACGCCAAGCAATCTAACAAGAGTCAGGCTTCCAATCATTTTCCCTAATGTGACCATACCTCATCATGATTTCGTTGCATTCGCCTAGCTAGACCATTCATTCATCAAGACTTGCACATTCTATGCAAGTGTACCATTATTCCGTAACGCCACGACCTCGTTGCTCAGCAGACCGCACACCCTTTGCCCAACATCGACGCGTCATCTTTTTGTTTCGATAGCCGGGCGAATTTCACCCCGCTAGATGACGTTGACGGACAAAATGCGCAGTCGAATCTCCCTGGATATAAAAACCACATGTTTCTCGTGTTTGTAACGTGAAAAACATCCAAGTTCAACAAGTGCTTCTCCCCCTAGTTGAAAGAGAATTCGTCACTTCAGTCGCTCGAAACACTATTACTCGTCGCTACCAGTTTGAACCATGGTAAGTAGCATCAATGTTGACGATCTCAGCATTCTTGTTGCAATGTGTTCCCCTCGGTGTCCCGCTGTTGTTGTGACTTGGCTCTATAATCAGTATGCTAACACAGGTGCAACCTATAGGGCAAAAAGCAAAAGGTGTCAGATTATGTCAACAATCTCGAGGCCGATAGTATGACAGGCTCATGGACACCGGCTGGCACTTGGCACCGTATACACGGCGACTGCAAATCCACCACCGGGGGGAAGTGGCACATGGAGACGATGACAACGAAGCCCAAGAAGAAAAGGGATGGGACCATCGACGAACCTTCAAAGTACAAGGTCAAACTCATAGAAGATGGCTCGAGTATCTGGACACGCGAATACGCCGATGAGCCTTCATTTAAGACGATCGTTAAAGATTTGCAAGCTGACCTAGGCTGAGAAGTGTGGATGATGTATGGTTCTGATTGGAAACAAGCCAGGCTTTCTGTATCCCTCTGGTAGATTGATAACTTGGCAAGAGTTGGGTATTCAGGGGGGGTTCACTTGGTCCCTAGTCAGCTTACTCACATGGACCGATTGTTTGTTTAGGACACATTCAAACCTAGCTTTGCCCTCATAAACTTGTCCGTGGTCTCAAATTCAGTGATTCACATGTACATTATCAGATCACCTTAATGAGCGGCCAGCATCGCTATTTACGAAACAGAACTTGAGATAAAACCAGTCGGGTTGACGGCGGTCCGATCCAAGTTCTGATGCTACGTCTCCAAGTTCCGCGTATGATTTTCACAGCACTAGACTCAATCAATGACGGCTTGCGCGCGTAATTCATGGACCAGCTTTCAAACGCCGCTCATAGATAAGGTAATTGAAATGTTCCGACAATAATGCTAAGGACATTAAAGACATGCGAATGCGCTGGAGCCGGAGTTCTAAGATAATTAGATATATTATAAACGGTCACCCTATCCCGGCCTAACTATCATATGTCTGGGACGAAGGGAGGCTCAAATCATATACGAGGTATAGGTAGGGTGGCGGGGTTGAGTCAAAGTTGAATGTATGTTTCGTCATGTTCATCCCAGTCAACTCATGATGGGCAAGTTAGACTATGAGACGGTCGGCCAGCCCGAGTGAGTTGCGAGAGATGAATATTTTACGGATCTGACCCATTTGGGTCCCTAACTCAAGCCATCCCGAAACTTACAGAAAAGGCTCAATAACACAATCTACACTAGCACTACAGTACCTAAAGAGGCTTCTACCAACGTCTCGTTGCCTTGCTGTCCCTCAGTGTAAAATCTAGACTTCTTCCAGATGACACCGAACCCAAGTCTCCTATACATATCCCCGTCGCCATCTTCACCACCATCAGGCGCAGGAACAAGCAGCAGCACAAAGTGCTCCGTCTGTTCTGGCACCTCAAGTACAAAAAGACACAAGACAGTAGACATGTCGTGGTCAGCAGGAAGTCTACTGTCCAAAAAGGCCTCTCCAAAAATCTCGTCGCTCTGCGGGGCGGCGATGATGTGATGTCGCGACTCTTGCGACACAGAGCGCTTCCCCAATGTTGCCTGGAGCATCAGTCCCCTGACCGTAAGGCGAGCGACTTTGAGCGGGGATGCGAGTGGAACTCCTTCCCATTGCTGGTCAGCCCCCAGGAGCTCGATCATCGAGACTGTTGAGGTTTTGTGTCCGTAGCCCTTGATTGCTCCTTTCATCGATAACCAGGACCACGATGGGATACTTCCGGGCTCGCGAGTGACGCCACGAGACGTTGCTTCCCACATCAAGCCGGTGGCCAAGTCTTCCGCCCATAATCCTGCCAAGTATTGATAGCCAGTTTGCCTTGCAAACATGGAAGTTAGGCCGGCGAGGGCGTTCCATTTGTCGCTTTGATACGTCAGGTGACGATTGGAGTAGTTGGTTACCATCTGATACCAGTGTCTCAGATAATTCTTCCCGTCTTGGCCTGGGGCTTGATGCACTACATCCACCCACTGGATCAGGCCGTTGTCGGTGAACCGTGGGCCGTCAATTAACCCATCTTCTGTGGCGTAGCGGCTGGGACATTTCCAGAGCCACTGCTCCTCGCCAAAACAGACAAGTCTCGATGATAACACGGCTTCTTGAAGCGTCCATCCTCTGGTGTTGAGAGGCTCGGAGGCTTTGTCAATGGTTCTGTGCGTCTCCAACCGGACAATGGTGGTCTCCCCGTGTATGTTGACACATCGGGCGCCCTGGAATGGAAGAAGAAGCCCCACATCGGGTGTAGCAGAAGCAGTAGCTGCCAGAGTGAGGTGTGCATTTGAGTAGACGGAACCCATCTTGGCTGACTCGGCTTCCCAATCCTGATGAGAGTCCTGGATGATGCAAATGGAGTCTATCCACAAGTATCGGATCCCCAGGTAGAGTGTCGCGAGAATGGCTTCCCTGTGAGTCAACGGCAGCGAGGAAAAGTCGATTCCTTGCTTGTGTGCCTGCAGGACGTCCTGTGTTGTTTTGAAATGGAGCTTTGGGTCGGTGCCCCAACAATAGCTTAGAGCAGTGTAGGTGTCCACTTCTTCGTCCTGAGTCTCTCGCAGTTTGATGATGACATCGTTAGGTCCCGACGGTACATCTGGGCTGCCATGTAGGTCTAATACCCGGGTTGGGAGCTTGGTGTTACGGGTTGTGGGAAGAGACGTGGAGCAGGTTTCGTGATTTGCGCATTCGTTGAGCCAGGTTTTCAGTATGTCCATCCGCTTGAAGGGCGCTGTTCGATCCAGCTCGTCGTGAGGGGTCCAGAAGCGTCGAGTAGCGAGCTCTCCCAGTCGAGACGGTGTTGTTATAGTCAGAGGTGTTCCGCTATTGGTGTAAACCTTTCTAGACCCAACACTACCAACTGCCGTGGTGTATTGTGCGTGCTTGGTCAACTCGACAGTGATGGGTCTCGCGGTACTGTTTTCATCGCATAACTCTGGATCGCCCTGCTGATATCGAGACACGAGCCAAGACGAGCCCCGCGTTATGCTCACTTCAAGCCAGTTGCAGATTGAACAGGTCTCGCCTGAATTGATCAAGCGCTGGACGTTGGGTTGATGCTGAACGAGCTTGGGTGCATCCGGATGCAGCATGAGTTGACAATATTTGCAGGTGCCATCTGGGGTTGGACTCGTGAAACCCCATTCGTCAGGCAAAACGGGGGTTTCCGATTCGGGGGCTGGTCTAAGGTCATTAATATCGCTTCCTCGAAGGCCGAAAATACGAGCTTCTTCTGGCGGCTTTGAGCTATGGACCAGGAGAGTTTCAGGTTTGGGTGAAGTATGCGGGTCTTCTGAGGCCATGTTGTCACGTTGGTGTTAGGACTACGCCCTAGATGGTGTGTATAGTAAGATAAAAGAAGGCGAAGAAGAAGTTGGTGATAGGATAGATGCCTATTACCGTTTGTTAAAATAAGAGGGAATGGATGACAGAACAGGGGACAAGCTAGTCAGCGGCGTGGGGCCGCGGATCAACATGGACCCGAGGGGGCTCATCTGCAGACTTAGCAGGGAGGTGTGGCTTATGGGTTGATAGTCCTATCGCGACATACGAGGAAGCAAGCCATATAGATGTGACATGGCTGCTGCGAGAAGCCCGGGGAAGAATTAAATACCAAGCTATATTATTAATAAATGGTTGATTTTCCTCCAAGCCACCTTTCTGGTTCTTGCATCGCACATCCTGTGAGCTTGCAGGGTTTGCCTGATGATTCCAGTTCCGACCCTCCTTGCAAGGAAGCTCGCTTGGTTCATGTCGGAAATCTTGGTAAAGAAGCCATCTCTGTTACTCTTCTAAACACCAAAGGAAGCCATCTTCTTGTCACCATCCGTGGTGGGATGGATTCCGGCAGTTATTTGACTTGGGGGGATCCATATCGAGCTCTGGTCGGAATCTTAATCAGTACCGTACATACACTTCCCTTCTTTCTTGAAACCATCAATTACATCTCAGTACTAATTGTTGATATCCTCGCCGCTATCATCGTTTTTGCCGTTCTAAAGGATCGTCGACAGCAACAGGCAGGTTTTATTCAAACCGGTTCATTATATATTCTAATGTTCATTTCTCGCACTAATTTCCCAACGCCCCGAATGCAGGGGTCATAAACTTTTTGTTCCCTGCTATCGTTAGTTCCCGCGTCAATCATGATGAGGTTAGGTTTAAAGCCATCGTTTAGAAGCGGCTTAGTTCGGCGCGAATCTACCGGTAGAGTTCTCATTACGTATTGTATTATTTGACCGATTGGCTCGGGGCATTTATACCCTGGTCGCCCTCCTGCTGCATTGCGACCCTGGCAACGGTTGCAAGGCCCGAAGCGGTTGTTAGGCTGAATGCATCAACGGAACCGTTCCCCGAACCTAGCAAGCCACTTGAATACATCGTAAGTAACTGACAAGGATAACGTACTCGGAATTGAGGAATGTTCTGGAAGGGACAGCTGTAGGGGAAGCTGTAAGTAGTGGGAATGCTTGTTTCGTCCTGATGACCCATCCCATCCTCCAGTGCGTTGCCCATTGGCGAACAGTATGCTGCGTGACCACTCATCGATCACTCGATTGTTGACCCTCATTTGGGACCTGCCATACTACCTTCTTATTAATAATCATCTCTTAACTGATCCTAGAGCCTCCTATTGCAGAGCAGCATAGGGTAGAGGTTGTACCTAGACCAACACGCCATGCACCAAATGCACCAAGCCATATTGGGAGATTCTCACCAATGCGTCAGATGTACAGTGCATTCGAACAGTTTGCCGCTATCCTTAAGCCTGTTGCAATCCGGTACTTAACGTGGTTCCTCTTGTTATAACTATGTGTCAGTTCATATATGTCTAGTCAGTCAACCAGGGTAGGTATCATGTATTGCATCCGGTGGTCGGGATCAATGGGATGACTAGGTTGTTAAGGGCATCAAAGTTCGTAGCTAGGTTGATGAGACAGAGGTCGATTCGATCAACCTTTGTAGACCATCGGGCCTAGGATGCTTGTCATCGTGGGGGAACCTTGTGATAGCCAATGCAATGTGACATTATGCCCCACTGCGCCGATGAGTTCTGTAAAAGCTCACTTGACTCTAGCAAGCCAGCTCCTCTGCTTTTCCACAATTACTCGCACAAACTCCATTGGTGACGCGTCTCTTATACCTTTCTACGACCCAGTGGAGCACGCTCTCGCCCGAGTTGACTGAGTTTTTACCGGAAGACCCAGTCCTGCAAGGGGCTTTGGAATCGTGCTGGGTCTGTGCTTGAAGAATACGGCAAAGATGGGCATACAGCAGCAACGTGCTCGGGCGAAAGATGAGCTAACCCTTTTCGCTAATTGGGCCTCCCTGCAGCGATAAGCTTTGGACTCTGTTACGTTTGTCGGAATCGCCGGTGTTAAGTTATACCAATTGGGACGACAGGCGACCTAGCTTTCGTGAGAGTTGGCAATGCAGGCATCAGATCCTGGAAAACAAACTGGAAAACAAACCACGCAATACTGTGGAGACGCCGACTTGCCCACGAGAGCTTCATCGCCCCGCTTGCGATGGCAGTGTCAGTGGATTTTATTTATTTCATTGTTTTCCATCCTGAATTTGCGACTGCAACGCTGCTATTTGTCAGAGGAAAAAAGTTAAAACAACTAGACACTATGGTTCTCAAAAAATAAGCATTGAGATGAGGCCCATTCTGAAGCTCTTTTTATATAATTAATCCGAAAAACGGTCGCCACCTTCGTTGGCTATGCAAGCATAGATGCGAGCACCTAGGCATTTAGTTTATACATAGCCACCTTTTTGTTGATCTGGGTTGATGCAACGCTAGGTTCAAGGATGCCCCGTCTCGTGCCCGATGTAAGTGACCTCCGGGGTTAAAATTGTGGCTCGTATGTTTCGAGAACAATATAAAGTTTGTACTAAAACCTTCTAGAAGTGATGTAGCAAGCGTGCTAAGATGACGAGAGCACGTGCTCTATGTATCATGACTGAATACACGGTCCACTGACTGCTCTGAGGTCCTTCTTCGTTGCGTAGAAGTATTTAAATGTGCTCAAGCCCAGCTTGATAACTTCCTTTAACTCTCAATTGATATCTATCCTCGGACCACATTCTTACGTCGGGCTACCCCATTTTTTTTCTACAAAAGCATTAACGAGACACGCCATCGTCATCATGAGCCGTGTCGACCTCGAGGCCGTTTCGGGTATTTTTGGGTAAGTGATTTGAACCGACAGAGAGGGGCGAGAAGTAACTAATGCGAGGCTTTGCCACACATAGGGGGATTTCAATCGCCTGTTGGGGTAAGAAAGCAACTGAACCTGAAAGGACTAGATGCTTACCCAGCCAGTGGTCGTCTTCTCTCCACAGATCATCCAAAACTTCCGGAATAAGAAAGCCGACGCAGTGTCGCTTCCTTTCTTAATCATATGGCTAGTGGGAGATGTCTTCAATATTATTGGATCAGTTCTTCAAGAGGTATTAACCTCGATGGTACGTATCTCGTCTTCAAGGTTCCTAGTTTCGTTCAGCAGCTTACTTGAGAAACGAAAAGCTTGTTCTTGCAGTCTACTACACCATCGCCGACGTCATCCTTATAAGTCAAACGCTCTTCTATCGAGGATTCAATGTTCGACGCATCCTTGATAGGCGCCCGAAGTCAGCAGATGATACCCAGACACATGAGCTTGTCACCCCCAGTCATGACTTAACAGTCCAAGTCCCTCTGGAAACGCTTGAGGCGGACGACTCAGACCAGCGGGACAAATCGTCGCAGTCAACACTTGTAGCCTCAGTACTCTCTTCTCGTGTTCGAATCCTCGCTTTGAACACCGTGTTCATTCTTTCGGTTGCTGGTATAGGAGCTGCTGGGTGGCTTATTCACAGAAAGGTTACTGGAGGTGGAGAGACAGACGCTGGAAGTGCACATAAGCCCACATTCGACATTACCGGGCAAGTCTTCGGCTACCTGTGTGCAGCAACGTATATTGTATCTCGAATTCCCCAGCTGGTCCTGAACTGGAGGCGAAAGACAACAGAAGGTCTAAGCATGCTTTTCTTCATCTTTGCAGTCCTCGGGAACACCACCTATATCGTCTCGATTCTAGCCTACGACCCGAAGTGCGAACTGGGGACTTGTCAGCCTGGCGAAGCTAGCGATCTTTACAAGAGATACTGTCTTGTGAACCTCAGCTGGATACTGGGCAGCTTTATCAACTTGCTAGAAGATTTTGGTATCTTTTTTCAGTTTTTTCTTTACCGAAGGATTAACGGAAACTAGACAATCAATCTACGCATCTTTCTTCGAAAACTGCGGAATCAGAAGGAACTGTTAGCATCGCTATGGTGGCTGTGCAGATTTGAATGCTACTGTTGTGAGAAAATGAGTTGGAAAAGCATTGATACGTCGATTTATGAATGGGTTGGCTACAAGCAGTTAGAGTTTGAAAATAAAATGTTGATTTTTGCGATGGCGGTCTCTTTAATTGATGCATCATGCCGGTATTAAGTTTAGGATGAACTTATGTAGCTGTTGCAGTAGTAAGCCTGTGTTTTGAAATAGTGCCAAGTATGAGATACGAGTCATTATTTTTATTTACAATTTGGAAGCTTCCAGCCTTTTATGTGCTTCCCTCCAGCTGTCTAGTATCGAGTTCTTGGGATTATCCAACCTGGCTTGTGTAGCCATGTATATCGTTGGAATGCCTGTATTTTGGAAATCCATGTTATCCATAATCATTGACGCTATCCCCCTAGCTGCAAGGAATATCTGTGGCATGCCGTGCCCAGTGAACCCAGCGAGGATGAACTGGTTCTCTCGTCCCGGAACAAGGCCTATGTGTGGCATCGAATCAGATGAGTATCCCATTACTACCGAGTTTTGTTAGTAAGTACTTGACCGGCTGAACGAATCACAGACACAGACTTACTTCCCGTCCACAACTTGGACGTGTAAGCACCGCTGTCTTCCCATCCTTGGAAAACGCGCTGCATGTATCCGTCAAAGTAGGTGGTTGCAGATTCAATCAACGTGTCATCGTTGACGTTGTTATACCAGCTGTCCAGCTCGTGATAAAACTCGGACCGCGCACCTCCGACGACGATACTCCCGTCAGGTCTTGGGATCAGATACTCATACTCGGTGTCTGACCAGCGAATCATGTACGAGTTTGGGAGGAAGGGTGCAGGATCCTTGGCAGGCTTGATATGGCTGCAGATGCCCCGGGCTGGGATGATCGTGCCGGAAAACTCGGGCAGTAGCGATGAGGCGTAGCCGTTGGTCGCGTAAACGATTTTCTTTGCACGGATCGAGCCCCGTGGTGTTGTGAGGGTAAAGTATCCATCGGCATCGGGCAACGTGGCAGCCTCGGTGACGGGCGTGTGTGTTTGAAGATTGACACCGGCGTCAATAGTGCTGCTCAACAAGTGGAGGATGAGCTTGTATGGAAACAAATGCCCAGCAGAGTAAGAGAGACAGCCCTTGGCTCCCTTTACGCCCGACAACTGCATCTGATTAGCATCACGCATACGCTTGCGAAGATGATTCGGCTGGCTACCCTTTCCGCGTCGGCGCCCTTTGCAAAGTGCACATCTTGCATGCCCGGAAACGCATGCTTTCTGAGCATGTCGAATCCGGACTTCATCTTGTTGCACACGGAATCCGACATCGACACGTCGACGGCACGCGTCAAGACAAAGTCGCAATCAATGTCTTCGTCTTCAATAGTCTTCTTGACGGCGGAGAGATTTCGCGCCTCGAAAGTCGCACACTCCGCGGCCACCTCGATGCCATGGGTGATGGCGAGACTGGCCGGCCGATTCAAGGGATCAGGCTTGAGATGGCCGCCTATGACGAGGTTGTTTCTGTTTTAGCCTGGGCAAGGCAAGCTCAGGGCGATTGCAACATACCGTTTCGGCCGGTTGCCCCCGAACAGGCTTGCCGAGCGTCAAGGATGACCATATCAGGAGGCGCGGTGCCCCTGCGCTTGCAAATGTCGAGAACATGGTGGACTGTCGAGACGCCTGCGTAACCGGCACCGACGACGGCGATGTCCACTTGCGAGGGGACGTCCGGGGTAGACCTGTAATCGTCCAGCGGGTGGGGATGGCGTCTCCAGAACGAGGTCGTGGGGTTCGCGACGGGGAGTGGAGAAGGCGGCACCATCTTGATAGCGATCCGATTGAGGCAAAGCGATGATTTCCAAACGAGGAAGAGACGAGGAGAGCTAGTCAGGCGTCGTCTATTATATCATGACCTATTCGCCGCCCACGCTGAGTCGTACAAGGGTTCCCGGCCCGGTCCCGGAACGCGACCAAAGAAAACAACCCCCGAAGAGTTCGAGCAGGGTCCTTGTTAGCTGGAGATAAGGCGGCGTGGCTCGTCTTTGCTACGCCGATCGCTTCCATTGCGGAGACGGTTTCCCGGAACTAGGCAGCTCGACGCCGTGAGATAAGTGGCCGCGTCCCTCCTTCGCAAAAGTTCCCGGTCCGGCTGCGTGAAACCGGCACAGAGTGTAACTTGTTATTAGCCGGTGATAGGATCGAGGTACACAGGAACTGAGGTTAGTCGATTCAAATTGATGTTGCAGCGAAGCGAAAGCAACCTCGCCGATACGCGTTTGCTATCTTGCATGTCGCTTGATCATCCATCGATCTAACCTGGGTGAATGGTAGGCTGGCAAATACTAATCATTATAAAGTTGAGGTTCCCTTGGATGCTTCTTCCAGACCCTAGCATCCATCTCTCTCACTATTGTTCCCGATGGCATCCTCACAAGCAAAGGACCATGGCAAAATCGCCGACAGCGCTGAACTGGCTGCTGTGTCTAGCTATGTCGACCATGAAGGCCAAGGAAGTGAAATCGACGAGGCCTATCTGCGCGCTTCGCCCTTCACTAAATTCTATAGGAGCGTCCTGTTTCAGATGATCCTTTTTGGAGCGTAAGTCATCAGCCTCATAACCCTTGGAACCTAGCTCATCACCATCGTTTGCATCAGCCTCTCCTTCGTGGGCCCAGCTATGGCTGATGCAATCTCCAACCTTGGAGGCGGCGGTCTCTCGAGCCCTTACTTGGCCAACTTGGCCAACTCGCTCAACTACGCGTCTGGATGCGTCATCACGCTCATCGGAGGTCCCTTGATCAACAAGTTTGGCATCAAGTGGTCTTGCATGATTGCCGCAATTGCCATGCCTCTGTCAGGGTCTGCGTACTACGTCAACGCAAAGTACGGCGTGGACTGGTACCTGCTGTTCTCAAATGCAAGTTGTGAACGCTTTCCCTTTGTCCCAGAGTCGCGAGTCTAACCCCAACTTGATAGATTCTTGGAGGTTTCACATCGGGTTTTCTTTACGTCGCAGAGACTACTGCAATGTTGTCGTACCCGTATCAAAACGACAGGGGTTTTTATCTAGGTATGTACAATCCAATAGCGTCTATCTATATGCTTCTTTGACTAAACTCGCCCAGGTATCTGGTCTGCGATGCGAAACTCGGGCAGCGTCATGGGTGGTGCCATCAACTTTTCCACAAACAACACTCAGTCCTCAGCAGGAGGAATTGCGTGGTCTACATACCTCATCTTTGTTGGTTTTGGTTAGTTACTGGAACCGTTCCGAACTATCAGACAAGACAATGTCTAATTATTGGACGCACACAGCTTGCACCGGTGTCATCTGGGCCTTTCTACTGTCGCCCACCAGACGCGTTCGACGTCGCGACGGCTCCAAAATCTCCATCGCGGGAAGAATCACCTGGAAGCAAGAATTTGCTGCTCTTTGGAAGCACATGCAGCATAGAAAGGCGAGTCTATCTTTTTAATCCTGCGATTAATTACCTCGACGTTTGCTAACCCATGACATTCAGACTTGGCTGGTTTTCATCCCGGCCTTTTACTCCTTCTTTTATGGTGGAACTATGGGCACGTATCTTTCGTTGCACTTTTCAGTGCGCGCGCGGAGCTTGTCGTCTCTCATTGTTCGTAAGTAGATTGGACGGCTCTACAGTTGAAATGCGACTGATTCCTTTCTTCAGCGACAATCACCATCCCGGCCGTCATTGCATATGGAAAACTGCTGGATATAAAACGCTGGCCTCAGTCCAAGCGAGCATGGCTTTCCTTCGCTCTCTGGGTCATTCCCCAATCAGCCTGCTTCATCTGGATTGGCATAGAATATTCCAAGTTCGGCAAAGGCACGGCAGCACTGGACTACGAACTGTGAGTTGACTTGACCTCCCAAACAATTTTCCGGACCTGCTAACGGCTATCGAAGCGCGAGTAAGAGATGGGCCGAGGCCTATCTTCCGTACTTGATCATATTCGTCACCGGCTACTGGACTCAGCTATCTCTATACTGGATTCTAGGTACCTTTTCGACTGACGTCGGATCATCGTCTCGCACGGGCGGCCTGTTCCGCGCCTTCGAGACAGCCGGCCAAGCCGTCTCGTACGCCATCAACTCCAACGCGACGTCTGATCCCAGGATTCCCTTCTACGTCAACTGCGCGGTACTGGCCCTCGCTATTCCATCTATGATCTTCCTCATTCGACTGGTGCCGGAGGCTCCTGCGAGCATAGATGTCGACGTGGGTGAGGACGGCGTGATACAAGGTGTACCGGCCCCGAAACAAGTCCAGACAGGTCAGGATAGTTAGAGCATCTATAGGGATATTCATGTCGGAGGCTGCAATTGTACCGAGATGAGTTTGTATCCTTGTGTATGACCAAACATGCCGAACTTGAATATGAGATGAGCCAAGCTGGGAAATCTAAATCATAGGTAAACAGCGGAAGCATTGGGCTTTGTAAATGCTTAAGTTGTGAGGAAAACGGTGTCTTCTTTTCTTCATCTTGTGGTTACAGCGACGTGTTCTTCACGGATGGACTGCTAAAGAGAAGTGAAAGCACCAGGTCTCTTGGTATCGTGATGGCAGAAATACGCCCTCGATTGAGCGTATAGAACAGAATAAGACGTGCATGGATCAGGAAGGCTCCCTGCTATACCTTACTCAAAGTCAATCGTATGAGACTCATCTGTGGCCAATGTTCAAAAACTACTTAAATCTACTACAAAACGGCTTTTTTGCGCTTTCCAAGACATCTTGAGATTCCTGTTCCAACACGGCCGCAAAGTCTACTTTTTGAAGCGCTTCGATTCTCTCCGACGTAGCCCGAAACGGCTCCGGTAGAGGCGGGTACGGGCCAACAAGAGACGGGGCACTATATTTGCAACCCAATGCGTCCAAAATGAGCGGCGTGATGTGAGCGGTAGAGAGCAGAATGCGCGGCATACCTGTGGTTGCTTCGCTTCAGCGTCACGTTCGAAACAAAACGGATGCGGCGAAGATGAGTACTCACCGTGACCTGAGAATCCAGCCGCAACAAAGTGCCCAGGGCGATTTGGAACGGCTCCGACAAATGGGAAGCCGTCAATACTATCCGAGTCGACTGGTTGTATAAGTCAGTAGGTGAAAGGGGATGGTGATATTTCAGCAAGACTGACCACCAGTCCAGCAACCACCCTCGTCAACACCCTTCCACAGCTGTGCTGGATTGCTTCCAGGCCAGCCGACCACATCCGAGGGACCCCAGGACTGGAAGAATTCGGGAACTCGGTCAAACTGTTTGTCCTCTTCGTCGCTGAGGTAGCACTTGTCCGGCGAGTGAACAAGGACAGCCCTCGCTCCACCGACGATGATGGTGTTGTGCGGCGGCGGAAGTTGAAGATGGTAATTCTATGCAAAGCCATTAGCTATTAGGACCCCCGTTGCATGTTGGAAAGCACACGAACGTTGACAACGCTGTCCCAATGCTGAGCACCAGTGTGCTTGATGAACCCCTCCGGAGCCGGAACAGCCGCCAAAGTCGCTCTGTCTGGAAGGATGAGGTTGATGAACTCCGGAAGGAGATGCGAGGCCCATCGGTTGGTTGTGTGCACGACGGCCTTTGTTCGCACGGCTCCTCGTGGTGTTTTGACTGTGATCCAGCCGTCCGAGTCTTGCTCTGAAACGCTCAGAGCCGGAGTGTGCGCTTGAAGGTTGAGGCTGCCTGCTTCGAGGACGATGCGGAGAAGAGCATGAACAAACTTGTAGGGCCATCTGCGCCGTTGTCTGTCAGTCATCTTCGAGTACGCCCGTAGAGGGATGCTACTCACACTTGACCAGCAGGGTGCACGACGGCCCCGAGGCATGCCTTCATCTGGGTAAAGTCCTCGGCAGCCTTGGCATCCTCAATGATCCTGCAGACTTTGACCACTTCGTGATCATCCCCGTGATCTTTCTTCATCAATTCATAACAACCCCTCAGTCGGGTCCACGCTTCATCCGACATGGCCGCATCAAACGTTTCCCCAAACTTGAGGCATATCTCCTCGGCGATGCCCTCCGCGCTCGCGAGTTCTTTGAAGGCAGGCAGGTGCGCCATCTCATGCTCAATGAGTTTCATGGCCCCGTCAGGTCCAAACCTCTTTGACCATGGCGCATAGCGTGAGTAGGCGTGGGGTCTCAGTTGCCCCCCTTTAGATCACACATGCTTGTTTAGTGTTCAAGAAGGCTTCGAAATGGGCGACGAAACTAACCGTTTCGACCGGTCGAGGATCCGCAAATGTCCCGCGCCTCTAGCATCAGCATCTTGGGGGCATCGGTACCATTTTGCGTGTGCTTGCCATCAGTTAGAACTTCGGTTTCTTCGCTGTCTATCGTCTTTTACCTTTTGGAGCCAGTACGCCGTAGTTGCTCCTGCGTACCCACTGCCAATAATTACGACGTCTGTCTCGATTGGCAGGTCATCAGTCGAGCGAAAGTCTCGAAGAGGAGACGCAGCTGCCTCGATCCAGTATGACTTCGTAGGGTTATCGATTGGGAGAGGCATTGTGACCAATCGATGTCTTTGTCAAGTGATGGCGACTTGCTGGGCACAGTTGAAGCTGGCGTCAGCTCTTTAAGTCTTGAGACAGACACCTTGGTCGCCTAGGAGGTGACCCGGACCGGTTTCCGGACCCAGTCAACGTATGTCGAAACTCCACTGTTCTCAGTTATCAATCGCATCAGTAGATTGATAACATTCTCGAACGATTACTGATGACGAAAACCCATAATTGTCTGTATGAGCAACCGTATGCCGTACTAATACCGTCGGATGATACTGGAGGTGGGACTGTGTGCAACGTTACGGAACGGCCACCCTATAACTTAGCTATTTTCCCTCATCTCAATTTATCTGGCTGGCCGTGTTAGTAACCCAAGGTTCGACCCTCATTGCTACGCCGCAATTCAGGGCTGACTCAATACACTGTCATGTACCCCTCACTTCAAAGAAGATCTGCTGGGAACTACTGCATATGGACAATGACGCCGCGATTGATACCGTTTAAAGCAAGTGTAATCGCCGGGCCGGTTATGTAACATTTTACCCCTCACAACTGATTAACCAAAGAGGCTGGCGCCTATCTGAACCTTTTAGGAGCTTTTACGACCGGAACGATTGATAAGGACTGTTTGTACACGGCAAATATTTGCCGTGATTGACACGCCAGGAAATGGGATCAACTGCCGGTCCGGTTGTAAGCAACCATCGGCCGGCATCCATCTGGGACCTTTCGTATACCGGAGCAGATACCGGGCCCAGTACCACATATCTATAGTGTGAGGACTGTATACGTCACTGATGAGAAGCCCTATATTTTAGGTAGCGCTTGACTCTTAGCCCCTGTATCCTTCGCTTCAGCAATCATCATTGAACCCCAACTTATCACCTACTCTTTCCACGTATTTCCAACATCCGTTCGCCATGTCTGCGCCCAAGAATGTTGTCTTCGACGTCGTCGGCACCCTCGTATCCTACGAGCATCTATTCGAAGCCATCGATGCCCGGCTCGGCGAGCGACTCCGCGCCAGGGGCATCCAGCCAAAGCTTCTCGGGTGCTGCTGGCTGGAGGTGGCCGAGCGCGAGTACACATATCTCTCCATGTCCGGGCGATACGTCGTCTTCTTCAAAGTCTTTGAGGCGCTCTTCTACCGCTGTCTCCATTACGCCGGCATCCAAGACCCGCACGCCTTCGCAAGCCAAGACGACGTGGCCTACCTGGTTGACGAGTGGAAGAAGCTGAGTCTTCGAGAGGGAGCCGCCGAGTGCGTCAGCAAACTGCGCGAGGCCGGCTTCACCGTGTGGTGTTTTACGGCCGGCGACATTGCCCGCGTGCAAGGCTATTTCTCGCGGGGAGGCGTCGAAATGCCGGCAGAGAGCCTTTTGTCTTGTGACTCGGCTGGACTTGCGAAGCCGACCCCCGAGGCTTACGAGCCTATTCTAAAGAGGCTTTCGGCGGATGGCTCTAAGCCTTGGTTTGCAGCTGCACACTTGTGGGATGCATCGACGGCCAAGACGGTGGGGTACGTGATCTTCCACGTCTGGTCTGCTATTTCGCTTTTATGCTAATTTCGGATTTGCAGATTTAATGCGGCTTATTGTACTGCCTTGGAGGGCGAGGCGCTCCCGCAAATATTCGGACAGATGGATATTGTGGCCGACACATTACCGGACATGGCAGATAAGATCATTGCGGCTTCCCGTAGTTAGATAACGGCAGTAGCTTCAAGCATGATCGTTGCTTAGACACAAACGACGTGAAACCGATACTGGAAAGTTTGTAGATGACATGAGTCTTCACAAGTCAGACAAGTTGTAGGTGACCCAATGTCGAATGCCGCGAGGGAAAAGAGGTCGTATAGAGAATCAGCTCTCTCTGTTTGTTCTGGACTCGCACATCGCTTTCTTTAAAGCCCCCTGCCGGTCATGATGCTACCAAATTTGAGTCCTAATCATCGAGGCTGAAGTTCAACTCTACTACCCATTCGGCACACCCAAACCCAACTGGACTTCATCAAACCCTATAGGATCTTTACTACAAGTCGAAGAGAAAATTATAAACCGTTGCTCAATGGTTGAATCAGTGACTGCGATTCAGCTCACAACAAATGCACCGTCAATGATTCGAATCTGCCGCAATGTGTTCTAAATGTCGGAAATCAAACAGAAACTCATATATTTCTCATATTAGTGAAGGAGCACTATACATGGCTCTCAGCTACTGCTGCAGAACAGGCTCGGTTCCTTCAAATAACGACCTACAGCATCAGAGAGCATCGGCATGCCACTGGTTCTAAAGTCTTCCAAAGAACTTTCAAGATGCTGTTACCATTACCCGCCGTATCGGCATCCGTTATCTTTGGGTTGACTCGCTTTGCATCGTGCAAGATGACCGCATAGATTGGCAGACTGAGTCCTCAAAAATGTCATCCATATATAGCAACGCCTACCTAGTCCTTGCCGCAACGCAAGCAGCTGATTCATCCCAAGGATTTCTTGATAAAAGGAAAGCTTTATGTTATGATGGAGTCGTCTGGGAATATCTCTGCTCAGCGCCTGGGGCAGTTCCAGACTGCGCCGCCTGGCTTGACCGTCCCAGTTCCGGCCTGCCCATAAGACAGGCGACATAGTAGTTAGGGCGGAAGCTAAAGTCACCCAGAAAAGCGTTGACCTAATGGCCGAGCACCATCCATCCTGAGTGCGTTAGCAATTGAGGCTGCGAAGCAGGGCCTAGTCTAGCAGTTTTGATCTAAGCGTCTCGAGTACCATCTGTGTGGTGCTGACCAACAGACTACTTCGATCCCAGATTTGATCAAGATTGGTACGTTGGAATGTGGTGGGTGGTACATGGGTCAATGCCCCCCAATTCCTAAGTTAAGCATATTATTGGTGTGCCTGAATGCGGTATGAGAGCCGGCGAGAATCAAGACATGCTGAAGCTGAATCAGTTAGCCTGTCCACACTATTATGCTCCAAGACGGCCGGCTACCTCATATGCAAAGGTGATGTACAAGAACTTACGCTTTAGCAGTTGGATCTATAAGGGGCAATAACTGGGGAAAACATCCGCCAACGAAGAAGACAGCCATCATCGGGGAGAACCTACCAGTCTTCCAGACCGCTGTAACCGGTTCCCACACACCTGGTCCCGAGCTATAATAGATAGTGATTATATGCCACTTCGTTACCGATGCATTGACTGGTCCGTTCCCTACGTCGCCCAATACAGCCTACGTAATCTCAATGAGTATAAATCTGGCCTTAATGCAAAATCATAAACGAGATAGGGAGACTTAAGCTTGGATTGGGCTAAATCTTGCAGATCTTGTTATCCTTGCTTGCGTCATATTTTTGTTTGATTGGAAATTCGTCAGTACTGATATTGATTGGTTTGCGGAAGCCCCGTTGCGAGATCCGCCTTAGCACGAGCCAAGCTGCAGGGTCGGTTTCATCATTGGGTTGCACTCGGCGGTTTGAACAATAGTTCCGGGCTTTAAAATTTAACGCTACTTCGCTGCGGGTAAGAGATAAACTTTTCGAATTGCCCGGAGTTGACTTCTTTGTCAGGACTCAATTCGGTTCTGCCCCAATGTGGTGGCTGTTTTTCCAAGGTAGCTAGGGTGGCCTGATGCCATCCGGCTTCTCCCTGTCTGTTTATTTATAGGAAACGTTGCATGGGATAGCATCTGCAGGGTCCATGTCGTGATACTGACAATTTATGTCATACAGCTCCGAGTGGCCAAGCAAACTCCACCCAATGGAACGCCACCGACGTTATCAAGGCACACAATAGGTGAACTTCGCAAAATCAGTATGCTCCATCTAAAACTTTCAACACGATACCCTTGCTTTCGGGCCCCTGACCTCTAAGAAAACTGTCGGGGGTACCGGGGCAGTCCGCGTCAGCTACCGCGGGAAGATACGATACAATTTGTTTTACGGTGGAGAAGAAAACGTACTCTCTTTGGTAATCGTTCACGATTTTACAAAAACCCTATTGATGATTCGTTAACGGACCCTTGGCTCTATCCACCTAATGCATAAACCGCCAAGGCTCGTCCATGTTCTGTGACGCGTCTGAAGGAAAAAATACGGATAGCCAAGTCGTTCTGGTGGCATTTTGGAGACTGCAGAACACCAGCGCGAAGTTTTGCTAATCTATAAGTAGGGAGAGAAGGACATTGTGTTAACACCAACAACCTCGCTCTTTCAACCTCTGTTAGGTATAAATCCTCTATTCTACAACATGCGGCTACACACACTAGGCTCGATTAGCCTCCTGGCCACACTTGCCTTGGGTCACAAAGCAATTTCACCGGGGGTGGCCAAGCGTCACGCCGATCTCTCTGGGCGGTGCGCTTCTGGAGTTGCCCAATTCAACAAGCGAAGATATGAACGACGAAGCAGCGCCAGCTTGGAGCCAAGATCTGCAAACTCGACTTTTCAGATTGTTACTGAAGCCCCGTACTACGATGTTCTCCAGAACAACACTTGCGTCTTGGTTCCCGATGTCACTGCCGGCCCTTACTACTGGCCACGATCGGAGACTTTGCGACAGGACATGACGGAAAACCAGCCAGGCGTTCCGCTGATCCTCGATGTTGGTGTCATCGATATGGCAACCTGCGAGCCCCTTCCCAATGCTCTTGTTGCGTTTTGGCATTGCAATGCTACGGGAAGCTACGCTAGTTTCACGGGCCGAGATCCCAACACGCCATTCGTCCAGCTGCTGGAGCAGCTAAACATCACCGACTTCGAAATTGGAAAAACCGATTTGCACACCGACGACACCACCTTTCTTCGTGGAATGTGGCCAACCAACGATGAGGGGATTCTTGAGATGAAGACTGTTTTCCCGGGTTTCTACGTTGAGCGTACCATCCATATTCATACTCAAGGTGGGCAATGATTCATGAAAGATTGAGCGGGCTGCTACTAACACTGGGCACATAGTTTTCACGGATTGGGTCCTCCATACCAACGGCACAGTCAAGACTGGCGATACCAACTCTATCGGCCAGTTATACTTCAACGAAGATGTGTCCGGGCAGCTCATGGCATTGGAGCCCTACGTTGGCCATACGGAGATAAACCGTACGACCAATGACGTCGATACAATTTACGCTCAAGGATTCGAGAATGGGTACAATCCCGTGATTGACATTGTTCCTCTGGATGGCAAAGATGTTCGCAATGGCGTGATCGGGTACATAACTATGGGAATTGATACAGAGAACATCGCTCCCCTTAGTAGTGGTGGAATGTAACTATGGTAGCTAGGTGTTTGCTGGTGTGGGTAGACAGGTCTGGGTATTTCGACGGCGCCCATTAAACACATTTCGAGTTGCTCTTTGTTAACTATAAGCGATGCTGGCGGGGTCGGAGGACATGATCGTGCCAGGCATGGTCCGGCTCAAATTGTGTGTCTTTCTCGTATTATGGATACTTTAGTCTGGAGCCTTAAACACCATAATTCCACCAACTACGACAAGTTCCGTGATGGCTTGTCTCGCATTGATGATAACCCCACTTACTGAGCCCAAACTTCAACACGTCGTACCACCTAGAGACCTTTTTTCAAATCATCCGTCTTTTCACCTCCAGGTTTTACTCATCACTGTGTTCTTGTAGTAAGAAATGCCTCCCACACAAAAAGAAGCCTATTTCGTTGACTGATACCTTGAACGGGCGGCCGCGGATTTACTCAGCCCGAGTTCCTTTGCGAAGGTGCTGATAGGTGCTACCAGCGATAAGACCCAGGAGGTTGGGCCTCATCGATGTGAGAACCGGCAAGTTGTTCTTGATCTAGACTATCATTTTTTGAAAGCAAGAGACAACATAGGGTATCTCGATTTCAACCTCGATGCTGCCGATGCTCTTATACTTGCATATGCTGATACGAGTCGAGAAAGCTTCAAGCCCTTGCGGCATTCCATCAATACCTCACAGAGCTCTACAGAACGTCGCTAGGAATGAAACTCTAGTGAGGCAGAGTCTCGTTGAAGTAGGCTCAAAACACACATAGGACGAGCGCTCAAGACAGAGAAACGAAACACCCCAGAGTCAGTAGAGCCAGCTTCTAGTGGACTGAAGATGGATCCAGGCTCAATGCCAAAGGTCGTGGTTGGCAATCGCTGCCGTGATCGCCCATGCGCTATTCCTCAAGAGGAGGGAGAAGAATTCGCAAGGCAGCTGGGAGCAGACTTCTGCATGATGTCGGCCATGAAGTTCAATTGGGGTGATTACGACGTGCTAGAGCAAATGGCTCCACGACTAGTCTATCGACGAGCGCGCAGCATCAAAAAAGGCTCATGCGTTGACTGGAAGGTTTCCGCAGAGATTTGAATGAGGCGCGCGAGATATTGGATCAGGATGCGGCGGCGACAAAAAGACAAGATGAAGTTGTTCGGAACTACCGCAGAGTGAACATGAAGAGGCTGCTCTCAAAGGCTTCCAGGATACGGCATAGACATGACCTTCCCAAAGCGACGACCTTCCTAAAGCGGTAACCTTACTATCCGGCTCATAAGGGGATTTATAAGACGCGCCCGTAGTGTCACCGCCTATAATATACATTGCGTATATATTACGCAATACCCACGTATTCCCGTGCTTGCCGCGCGCTGCACCTGACACCATGGTTCCCACTCCCTTCAGGTTAACCACCTGCCGTTCTAGTGCTTGTTGTCGTCTAGCCTATTACACGACCACTAATATTTCCCCGTCTATTATATTTCTAGCTGGGTAACCGGAACCTTTATTCCATAAACTGAAGCAGCTTACATTCAGCACGCTTGGGAGACCGGTTTAAGAACCAGCTGTCGCTGTCTCCATGCGTAATTGGTCTGACCTTTCCATTGCAGATTCATTCACAGCAACATTATGGTCCGCCGCTGCTCAATATACAATATGCGGTTTCTTTTTCAACTATCACTCTTCGCTCTTGTAAGCGCAGGCTCGCTGCTAAAGCCGTCAAGGCCATTTAATGTTGGATTCTCTCAATACATCGTACCGCATAGTACTCCTGACGACCCTACTCCTGGACCGGGCAACGAGTTGCTTTTCCATCTCTACTACCCAACGCGGGACACCAAAAGCCAGTCAGCCGTGCCATACTTTGACCCAGAGAGTGCCGTCATTTGGAATGAACTTGTGCAACTTCCTGAAGGATCGTTACTCGATCTAACGACGGCCTTGTTGGGCAACGCGAGTTTCCTCAACGCCCCGACCGGGCGCTCGACGATCCTGTTCTCTCCAGGTGGCGGAGTCAATGCATGGATGTATTATGGGCTACTAGCAGACCTGGCATCACGCGGATACACCGTAATCGCCATTGACCACCCCGGCGAGCCTCCAGCCCTGCGCTGGCCGAATGGCACCGAGACGATTGGTTGGAGCATCCATCTCGTCTTCACTCAGCCTCTGATAGACCAGATTCACAAGTACCGCGTCGACGATCTTGACGCCGCCATATCCTGGTTCTCGGCGTTTGTGCAAAAATCGCACGCCCCCTTCGACACATCCAAGTTTATTACCATAGGCCACAGCATTGGCGGCTCAGCCTCGGTCGCCATCGCCCCCAGCCACCCAAAGGTGAAGGCCGCGGTGAACCTTGACGGGGCCTTCCCTGAGAACGAGACTGTCGTGACCGACGTCGACCGCCCAGTCTTCTTGATGAGCAGTATCAATCATACAACGCAACTTGACCCATCGTGGGCGGAGTTCCAAGAGCACCAGACTGGCTGGTGGGAGAGTGTCAGCATCTACGGCTCAGGCCATCTTGACTACTCTGACATCACAGCATGGAACATTGCTCTAGGATACCCTTCCCTCATTCGGAGCGAATTTGGCCCAACAGGTGGGGTGAGGACGATAGAGATTGTACGGAAATATGTGGGTGATTTCTTCAGGTGGGTAGAAGGTAAGGGGAAGGGAGTTCTTATAGTACCTAGTCTAAAATGGAGGGAGGTTGTCTATGTTAACGGAAGTGACTTTGGGAGTATTTTATAAATGCACTTTACTTAGAGCTAAGCTGTATTAATCCATAATATCATTTGAGAAAGACTTAGCTAGAGCAAGTGCAATAGACATACGGGCCGCATTCCCAATGTCTCCAGCCATAAGGTCGTCAAGCGATGGGTCGTCGGCTCTTCTCCAATCTCATCGTCGTTGAGATCAGCAGGAAGTAACGTACCATAGTCCTCTATAGTGAGTGCGATTGTTAGTAGTGTCCGAGTCTGTATCACTCCCCTCTGAATGTTGGCGCACTGGAGCTCCGTCGCCTTTCAAAGTCAATCATACTAACGCCGTTGCAAAGGATGGTTTGATCTATCTCCTTGGTGGTCTTGTTGATGCTTCGAATCTCCTGAAACCCTTGCCAGAGTGGATAGCTTCGGTGAAATCCCACGTGTACGATCCACAGACCGATAGGTGGAGTCAACTGGAGTCTATGCCTCCCGGTACTGAGCGAGGTAGCGCCATTATAGGGGTTCATGATGAGCCTGTCTACCTAGCCGGAGGCATGACTATCCCAGACGGCCTATATCAGGATGCGGTCACCACTGTTACTGCATTCAATACCACCTCTGGAAAATGGCAGTGCCAAGTCGAAGCGGCTGCCAATATCCCCGAGGGCCGACAACACGCCGCCGGTGGCGTGGCGGGGAAGACTCTTTACGTATCTGGAGGGCGGTGGTTCGACAAGTCCAATGTCTGTGGCGAGATCTTCATGCTCGACCTCAATCATCAGGCAGCCGGTTGGAAAACAGCAGCCAAGGGTATGCCAACTCCTCGTGGTGGGCTTGCTAGCGCTATTGTTGGAACCAAGTTGCATACCTTTGGCGGCGAGACCCATCAACAGACGGTAACGGGGGTCTTCGATGATGTGAAGGCGTTCGATTTCAAGACCCAGGCGTGGACGATACTGAAGCCGAGGACGGTGCCTCGCCATGGTTCGAGCGCAGTCGCGAAGGGTAATGAGATGTACATTCCAGGAGGTGGTCTCCAGCAAGACGGGCTAACGGTGGTCGTCGATAGCATTCCGCCTATCCTCAACACGACGAATCACTTCAACGTCTTCACAGCCTAAGCCAGTTACCGATTCTGTCTTCCTCTTCAAAGTATGATCATCATTTCAGGATTTCCAGTTGATTCCAATCATGTAACATAAAGTTATTCGCAGCGCATCGAATGAAAGCGTCTACGAGGGCGTCATTATGCTTGTGCTAGACCTGAGATGGGGCTGTAGTAGCGAAGGCGAGCAGGTGAGGAGATTGAAGGGACTTCATCATGGCTTAGGACTTATTAGTTTATTATTTTGTGGCGGGTTGAATATACTGACGAACGGTTCTTGTGAGTGTAGTAGTTTCAGAATGTTGATAATTTGGGCAAGTTTGAAGGTTGAATCAAAGTGTTCTGTCCGGCAGATTATCGAAAAGTGTGTTGATGGTCTGAGAGTCTGGTATGAAGGAGAGAAATATGGAAACGGATACATAGACCTTTTCAAGATGGCAGCTAAGTCTATTGCCGAGGACGATGTTCGTCTATAACCCTGCACCCAAATCACAATTCCCTTCTTCAGTAGATGTGACACGCTGAGTCTGTCCAGACTGTTGAAACCAAGTGAAAAAGGTTTACGACGCAGTCAGTTGTTATTGTACTGTTGCTATCTTCCTATCGCTTTGGACACTGATTTAAATATTCTAATTGCCGCTGCCGCTCATCTTTCCACCCTTGCGGCCAGCCTCGTGTGGATCAACTTTGCCATGAGCGAACTGGCCCTTGCCGCTGCCTCCGCTATTTCCGCCGGCAGTGTCTTCTTCGGTGCTTTGGCTGGTGCCGCTCGTCTTGCCACCCTCATGGCCAGCCTCAACGGGATCGACCTTGCCGTGGGCGAACTCGCCGGTGCCAACACGCTTGTCAGGCTGGCCGTCCTCGCGGAGACCACCATGCTCTATTGGTAAATTCATTAGACAACATAGATCTATATTCGGAGGCCATTGTACGTCGTCTGCATACCAGTGGGCTTGTATGTAT
Source organism: Neonectria coccinea (assembly GCA_019137265.1). Classification (NCBI taxonomy): domain Eukaryota; kingdom Fungi; phylum Ascomycota; class Sordariomycetes; order Hypocreales; family Nectriaceae; genus Neonectria; species Neonectria coccinea. Next base: position 113,329 of record WPDF01000026.1, read on the forward strand.
CAGACATATTGCAGTGAAGATTCGGTCTTATTGTGAAGTTATTGAGAGGCGTTGTGTTGTTGAACTTGTTGTGATGATGAAAAGGAATTAACTGTTGTCAGACGCGCAATTGTGCTTGCTTATATAGATGGAAATGCCCTGGCAGTGATTAGGCAGTGTCTATCATTCATGCTCGGTGACGCAAACGATCAAAGTCCCAGCGTCACTAAGGCAAACATGACTGGATGATTACCCGTTGACATATGCCTGCTGCCGTCATTGACTCAGAGCCCGTGTCACTTACATGTCTGTGCTCGCGCGATTCGGCAAGACTCGACTCAGATCCCCAGGTTCGGACCCATACTTTCCCCATCGCTTGGACGTGGAATAGGATTATTAAGGCTCATCATGGCCAACCATATCCGTTGCGGGGGGAAGAGGGCTGCTCTTTGAGAGCGGTACAATAGGCAGCCATATACCCCGCCCTGCATGACTCTAGGTACACGGGGGGACATCCAAGACGTCATTCATCCACTGCACTAAGACACATAACTCCCAAAATATCCAAGTTGGGCAGTCCATGGATAGAACGATTGAAATAACGCATTGAAGATACTCAGCCAATATGCTAGCAGGACTAACTGTGACTCGGAGATTATACGTGCTTAATATAATATTATATCTACAAACGGTTATGGCCCACAAAGGTATCACGAGCCATTTGGACATCCATGAAACCGTCACGGTATGCCTTGAGCTGCTCGAAGCATTGGCCCCTTGGCTGTTATTCCGAGTCTGCTTGCCATTCACAATTGCGGGATGCATGTCAGGCGAGGACGACCATGCCAGGTTTCGAGCAGTTGTCCAGCATGTAGAGGAGTCGGGATGTGTGTTGGGATTTACCTGGAAGGGTCTCATCGTAATGGAAGAATGCTGGCGGCTGAGGCGATGTAAGCCAGAGTCTCTTTAGTGGTAGCAGACGACTATGGAGCATATGAATGTAAGAATATTATTTATATGAGATTACAAAATGTGTTTGAAACGACAGTCTGGAGCAAACTGCCCGTACCCTACCCGAGGGAGTACTTGAGGCACGGCGTGATCGATGTCTTTGCCTGAATGGTGCATGGCGGCTGCTAGCTGCCTCCTGGGCAAACCCTCAAACTCCTCCCAAGCTGAGTGCCTAGCTTTCCGACTGCAGCCTCGCCTACATCCGTAGACAGGCGAAGGCGTTCCCTAAGAAAGTCTTCCAAGCGTGGTAGAGAGAGAATATACCTGAGCAATACAAGGGACTGGAGCTTCCCGCGATGGTATCCTGCCCACGAGAGCTAAACCTGCCAAGGATAATGCTTGGCCATCTCCTTGCAGCAAGGTCCTGGCACGGGGACTTTGCTGAGTACCACGAGAGATTCAACCACTCCGATGCCCACCTGATGTGTTCATGCGGGTGGAGGAAATCACGCGACCAGCGACAACGTAAATAATACAAACAAACGTCACATTAATAGGTCCTCACATCTGAGCCACCAGCATTACCACGATCAACACTAATGTAGAACACGCATTTAAGTACACCGCGGCCTTTAGTAAAAGTCAAGGCTAGCTATCCCGAAAACAATGCCTCCAGCGGGGCTTTAAGCTATAAACTAAGCTTCTAGATAAATTCCCATATTAAAGACGAAGTAATGAGATACTAATCCCTTAAGCCTTTCCAACTTCAAGCTGATAAATCTTCTTGAACAAACACGTGAGAACCTCCTGCGCTTCCTTTTCATCCTTTTCTTCAGTACCCTCCAGTTCTGTCTTCAAGCTCTCAACTTTCCCATCCTGCGTTTCAAGGAAAAGGAGACATGCTAGTACTTCTTGATACTGCAGAAGAATCGCCTCCGATGTATAGCCCTGGGGGGGTAACGGGCCGCCATCAATTGATACAATCTCGCCGGTGACGGCCAGGTAGTTGATACTGCTGAGGCTGATTCGTCGGTCGATAAAGTCGAATGCAAACTTGGGATCCATTTTGCTGTGCACCTCGGCCTCCTCGTTGGCAATCCCGTCGCTGGCAAACATGCTGAACTTGGCCTCGACATTCGACCATTGACTCCTCAAAGTGTGAGTGATATAGTCGCAGCCTCCTTCAATACCTTCTGGGCCGCTGAAGCGTTGGACAAATGTAGACTTGAGATCCTCAAAGTCTTCTGCCGAGAGTGGTATCGGCTTGCTGGTGCCTGACAGCTTGGACCATGCATTGCAGGTTGTCTTTCGGCGTATCGTCCAAAGGCCCACAATCCATGCTTCCGAGGTAATATTTCTGAGAAGGAACTGGTTCGAATCCGCCTCATCTGGTGACGGAAGACCAAGCGCCTTCCTGGCGGCGAGCTCTTGAGAGACTAGGTCAACCTCCGTGTTGTTATCCTTTTCATCCTTTGCTCTATTTGCCACCGCGTCATTCAGAGCCTTCTCTTGGTCTTCAGCCTTTTTCTTCTCTTCTGGCACCCCATTCTTCCATGCAGGCCAGTTAGATTTTTCCTTCTCAAGTTCGCCTATCACTTGATTCCATTTGGTCGTTGCGTCGTCCCGTTTCTTGATGGCCGTTTTGAGCGCTTCCTCAGAGCTCTTCAAACCAGCCACAACCTTCTGGTCCGCATCGGTGGTCCAGGACTCTCTGGCTGAGGAAGATGTCCACTTCAGCACAATTGAGAAACTGTTCTCATCTGCACAGAGGTCGGTGAGGTAGGGAGCATGGTAACGAAGGTTGACCATGAGATTCAATGTAGATTGCAGGTCAGCGCGTATCTCTTGTTGGACGCCACGTTCCTTCGCAAAGACAGCCCAGGAGTAACCCCCAGGTGTCACCTGTCTTTGGACGGTAGGTAAACTTGCAAGGCCAGCCGAGACAGGAAGAGCGGCGCCGGTCTTTCCATCGATGATCATGCCAGGCTTTGGGACTTTGATATCGCTCGTCTGCTTCTTCGACAGACTGTTCTTAGCCGACTTGGTTGAATTGTCCTGGCTAGCAGGTTTTTTGGGACTCATCTGGAGACCTGTGGGAGGTAGAGCGATGATAGAACGGTTGAGAACTCCAGTTGACAATATCTCAGAAAAGAGAATCGGCACGTCGCTGTAGCCCTGAATCCTGCCGATGAATGTGTCGATTCGGACAGGAGTCTCATACTAGACTTGGTCAGCCAATGCAATTAATTACCCATCATCCTTCTACTCACCCGAATTGGTCTCCAGTTCGTGTATTCGTTCAACGAATCACGCCATCTGGGAGGGCTTTGCGTTGTTAGCTCAGAACATGTCACTCACAAGAATCGTTTCACACTTACTCAACGATGAGGGTGGGGTTACCACCAAGTCCTGACCAAGACAGATTTTCCTCGGTGTGTTCATTCCTCTCCCCTTGAACATTTGTATTTTTATCTTCCTTGGAATAGCCAGTGGTCACCTCGACGAGATCTGGGATGCCAAGGCTGGCGTTCATAGATTTCTTCACTCGATTAGTCTGTTCTTCTTCATGCTGAGTGTCCGTCGTATTCAAACACTGGGCATGGTAAAGTTGGCCGCCGAGGGTAATAGTTTGGTAGACCTGAGTGCCTGTGACAGTTGTGAGTCTGGGTGATCTGTAAGGTTTATCAGGTCGTCATACCATATTTCATCAAGAAAGACAACAGGTCAGAAAACCTGCGTTTCTGTCGCAGTCTCTTGATGTCTGCCTCCGCATCAGAACTCAAAAGAACCGTAGTCTCGCTGATATTGATCTGTGCTGTAGGGATCAGATGCAAAGCAGTAATGGCACTACCGTGCTCCATGCTTTTCTGCTCATTCTTATGACTTTGTTCACGCTCGAACCCAAACTTAGCGCCGACTGTCGCTTTCCCAATTGGGAATGATAGTCCTGCGTTGAATGATTGAGACGACATGCCACTCTGCAAAGACCATTGCTGGACGGTGTCTTCAACCTTGATGATCTTGGTGGTGCTCAACACGTTGGGGCTGCTCCAGAATAGCCCGGCGTGAATCGTTTCAGATGCATCTTCGTTTTTCTCACTACTCCCGATGCCAGAGTTGGGGTTCATGATGAAGACTAGTAACGCATGAGATGCTGTTTTTAGACCATGATTGGAAATGGAACTTACCTGGCCTAGTCGAGCGGCTAATTGGGATAACCGGGTTGACCGTCGACATAGTTGACACATTGGGACCCGATGGAGACTTGGGATCAACCGGCTCAGGAAGGTTCTTTTCGTTCGGGGGATCTTGCGGGGTTTCCTCCTTGGCGGGTTCCCCAGCTACCGTAGGCTTCCCTTGGTTGGTGCCATCGGGCGTGGACTTTTCCTCTGGCTGAACTGCTAAGAAGTCTTTGAGGGACTGGCCTTGGAGTTTCGCCGCAAGCTCTTCATCTACCTGAAAGGCATAGAGTAGTTGATTACCCTCGATGACGTGCGACCAATTATCTCGAGAAAGGCCATACAAAGAGCTGACAGAATTAGCTGGTTAACCCTTTCGTGAGTAACAAGACCTACTCGTTCTCCTTGGGCCTTTCCATCTTGATCGATTGTTCGGTGCTCAAAGCCGATTTGTATTCGGGGAAAGATGTGTCCGGCTTGGATGGCTTGTCCTTCTCGTCGGGGAGCTAGCATCTCGTTAGTACCATTGCGAGCCACCTTCCCTTGTTTCGACTGCTTACCTTGCCTGTGTCTGGAACATTGTCCAAGACCTTTTTGAGATCTCCCTGAAAACTGCGAGTCCAGTACACATTCATGGACTGGCGGCTTTTTTCGCCATTGTCGGGCTCGTTCTCACGATCCTTGTAGTCTTTCAAGGTCATGGAACTGTCAACTCGGGTCATATCCTTAGACTTGAGGCAGAAGAAACCGTTACGGAAGCTGACTTGCTTAGAATAGTTATCACATATGGATAAGTGAAGAATATATACCTGGAGCGGAGTTTCGACAACGGAAGGCTGCGCAAAGAATAGCCATCTTTAGCAGTTTTGTCTTGAAGGTCGTTGAAAGTGATCAATCGTGAGGAAATCATTGCGGGATCCTTGTTACCGTCAGATGGCGCTATCTCCTTCAAGAAGACGTCAAACTCTTCGTTGAATGAGAATTGTTCTCGTATCATTGTTAGATCTTCAATGTCATTGCCTGCAAAAGTATCTTGGACTTACTCTTCGAAGCCTTTTCACCGTCATCTTGACGCTCATGCTCAGACTTATCCCCGCCCTGGTGCTCGATAGACTCTTTGCTGGACATGATGAAACCTAGTAAATGGCGACAGTGAATCTGGTAACAAAATGGGAAGCTGAGAAAATTGTGCGCAGAGTAAAGTCTAATGCTTCAAAAGGGCTTATGTGCTTATCGACCGGAGGGAATCTCACAAGGTTATATATATATAGCCTTATATTAAGAAACATGGATTGAACGGTGTTACCCATCTTATTTTCTGACTGGCTATTACAGTTCCAATCAAGATGCCATAGGTAGTTGCAAAGCTTCTTAGTGGCGTCATGCAAAAATTGTGGCGGCGGGGTTAATAGATCTAACTCTATAGTTGCGAATGTGATGTAAATCATGGCTGAGATATATTGGTGTGAGAAAGTACCCAGACCACTAATTCTGCGGGGGGAGAGGGGGCAATGTGATAACATGTTTAAGAGACATGCGTTGATGCAAGTATGTGATCCTGGTATTCTTAATGTGATATTGGCATTCTTGGTGTGATATTGGTAATAGCCTGCTTTAAGCTCTAGTGGTGGCTTCAGCATGACCTAAAAGTCTGGGCATCTAACTAGACTTCACGCTATACGACGAAACCAGCCTAGCCGAAATCTATGACCAGCAGCTGCCGACGCTATCGACGATCTACAGCGGCAAGGTTAGGGCTGAAAACAGCTATTACCGTTACTAAACACCTACCCTAAGTCTGCGAATGGGCCCCGGACCGGAGGATTCTTTCCGAAGAGACGGCCAACAGGCTTGGATCTGGCTTCTCAATAAAAGCTCCACCCTCCACGATCAGCTGAGAGAGAGGAGGTACAAGCGGCACAGTGGCTGAGTGTTCAGCCCAGTTCAGCTCAATTCAGCCTATGCTTCCGATCAGTCGATCTGCTCCCCCTCAGCCAGCCACATTCAGCGGCTCACTGCTGATGGCGGCGTCTGCTGAGGCAGCTCAATTGGCTTCCGCCTCCTGTCACCTTTTGCCCACATCAGTAAGGGAGGGACTGCATTCCTCGCATAAGCGCTATGGCTGATTGTAAAACCACATCACGGTGGGCCTGTCAGCTGCTGAGTTCAATAATACGGTCCAGACCCGAACGATAATCTCGACCGTGTTCACTCGGCAATTAGTATGATCTGACCGCACGGAGTTATTACCGAGCGGGAGCCGAAACGTATTAAAAACTATAGAATCCCTAGAGCAATGTATCAATAGTCTGAACTTCAAGTTCAAAACATCCTCATTTATTACAAACCCGTACAACAGACAGGAAGATGTAAGTGAAGCGAATATAATATTTCACTAAGCTCCGCTAATAATTATAGAAGCAAACATGGCAGCTTTCAGTATTACATTGGAGACTTTAGCATCCAACGGGATTTTCGATATGTCCGGTGAATCTACTATCACTCTCGCGGGTGATGATGAGGAAGTCTGCATAGATTCTGGCGACTCAACACCTGCCTATGATAAAGAGAATCCGTTCAAGTTTGGTTCAATCTTATTCCAGGAGGAAAAGCTATATCCCGACCAAAGCTTTACAGCACGACAAGGTACGTCCGTTAACTTTTATAAGGATAAAGAGGATCGCTTCTATGGCGACGTTGAGAAAAATGAAGGAACCGCTGGAAGGACTGAGCTCTTGAAGAGGATTTGGTTTAACTAAACTCTAGATCTATAATAGCCGCACAGTCCAGGGTTACCCTCTGTATTTGAAATGAATCAAAAACGGATTTTTACTAGGCCCTAAACCTACTGATGCTGCCCTCCCACAGTACATAAAGTTCTGCACCGGCCTAACTCCCCGACGCCACCAGGCACCGATTGCTTTTTACGGGCATGCTACAGTAGTAGATCCTGGGCGCCCTCCAACTTTGTCATCGTCATCATCATCATCATCACCACCAGCATCTCCAGTGTACGCAAATTGATCGCCGAAGCTCTCACTGTAAAACGAAGATTCGTTCTATCCAGAGATGTTCAAACGCACCAGCCATCGACACTCGGTCCCCCCCAGCCGACGCCTCAACTTGCCTCACAACCGACGACAGAAAAGAATAAAGCCTGGGCTTATTGCACTATGTACGAGCATTTAACATGAACCCATCTACTTCCTACGCGCCTACGATCGATTCTTGTCACTCAATACCGAGTATCTGGCCACCACTAAGGTTCAGCTGGTCATAGGCCATGTGTTGACTCAGACCTCTAAGCTTCGAACGAAGCGAGCGCGAGCCAACAGGCCTAGCATGGGAATCGCAAGTACACACAACGAGCGTCCAAGAAAACAGTACTTGGGATGACTACGATTTACCCTCTCCCTCTACAACCGAAAAGACAGAAAATGCCAGCCTTAATTGATCTGCCGACAACAACACCAGCTTTTATTAACAACCCTCGAACGACATGAGGCTCTGGCATTTGTACTAAGCTCTGTCAAATGGGGGCCATATTGTCAGCTTACGAGTTCCCACCACCAAACGTGGAAAGTATCCCGCGAACGGCTGGAGCCGATCTGCAGTCATCTGTCAGCATATTGGTCGCCTTATCATTAAATCCGCATGTTGTACAGTATCAGAAACCAGTTCATGTAAGGCTCCCAGTCTCAGACGTCAGGTAAACAAGGCTCTGGCTATGTTATTGGAAGAAGAGAGCTCTGCCTTTTCCTGCTGACCACAATCTACAGTTCAGGTCGGCGATTAACCCCATCTTTTCTGCATCTATGGCGTGATTCCAAGTTGAGCCCTATGGCCCCCTGCTACGGGTTCTCTGGCTTCCGACCCCAAACAGTCTTCAATCGGAAGTACGGGTGGTTCTTGCGGTTGCGGATCTCACGTCGAACATGAGCAATGTACACCTGAATCTCTTGATGCGACCAGCCCAATGAGTTCATGACAAATAACACGAACCCTTCCGTGTCCTGGGTGGCAAAAAGCTCTCCGTATTGGCCAATCTCCTTCATCTTGGCGTCTTTAGGCCAAGGGCTCAGCGGACACTGGACAAGCAAACATATGCTGTTAGCACAGGACCTTGTTTATGTCTAAGCAAAGGTAAGGGGGTAGGGAATATATCACCTTGGAATCCCACTCCTGAATGTCGACGAAGCCGGCTTCCTCCATGTACTTTCTTTGCAATCCATCGGCAATAACGGTGAAGGTTCGCCCGCTCTTCTTTGAGCCTTCGATGAAGATGGGACCCCATCGGCCCAATGCAGACGTTGGTGTCACGGTGCCGTCGTCGCTCTCGATCGTAGGCGACGCCTCGAAACTCTCCAACCAGCCTCCTGGCTTCAGAGTCTTGTACGACTGTCTGAAAAGGTCGCCCCAGTCGGGAATGCAGCCAACAAGATAGCGGATATGGATGTAGTCAAAGGTCTCGGGCGAGAATGTCCATTCTTGTGTGCAATCGTCGATTTCACTAATGGGAAGGGAATCAGTGGGGAAAAGTTGGCATTTAGGTAGCGTTTGCGTGGACTTACAATCTCACGTTTGGTGGTGCCCAGACTGGTTGGATTGGTGAGATGTCGGTGCCAATGACCTCACAACCAGGATATTCATCTGCGAAATCGCTGTTGGTTGAACTCATCAGCAACGAACGGACATGAAGATCTCGTCTTGTCTTCATTTATCACTTACATTGCCCATATGCCTTTTTCCTCGGGGGTGTGAGTTAGTCAAAGTCGATCAGCGAGGGGAATGAATCGTTATATGAGTGTCCGAACCTGTCCCGCACCCAACGTCTAAAGCTTTCTAGACGCAAGAGGTAAGTATGATGCGATTAAAGGAGTCATGGGGAACCCCAACCTGTATGCCCGGCTCAAGAGGTGCCATATGAATTTTGCCGTTCTGCGCAAGTGTCCACATGTGGTGGCTTTGGCTTTGTTAGTGGAACCGTGAAGACTGGAATCAGCGCGTGCAATTTAGTCTTACGCAATGTCCATCGCCTCACTCTGGCGGTCGTCGTTCGATCCCCTAAAAGTCGTCAGTGGTTGGTTCTCGCGAAATGGGAAATATTTGCAATGGTAGTCAGTGACGGGGAGGGTCGGGGTCGAATTACCAGTATGAGGCATTACCCCTCTCGCTGTGGTATGTTCTGCCCTGGATGGTCCTGTAATGGAGGATACTAGACGTGATGGAGGCGGTAGAGCTCTCAGAATCATTCTCTAGAGTCGAGTCGCCATCGTTATCGGAGTCGGGCGCGTCATCGGCCTCGATGACCTGTTCGGGAAGGGCGGGACGGGCCGGCGACGTCTGCGGAGGTGGCGTCAGCTCCGGCTCCGGCTCCGTGTCGTTCCGAGGACTTTCACCAGCCATTTTCGGAAAAGGTTTGATGGCAGAATTTAAGCTAAACAGCGTGGCAGGATTAGAGCGAACTAGTGGCAGTAGTGTCTTTTAATGGCGGCAGAGACAAAGAGGGAACGACGCATCCAGGGCTCCATAGCATGGGCATGGACATGGGGTGTGTTGTCACGCCCTTATTGGGTAATGTTTGTGTACAACCTGCTCTCTTCATGCATCCCTGGGTTGGCCCGGCGCATACATACATGCAGTAAGAACGCCGGAGTGGTTCGCTAAATAAATGTTACGTACGAGGGTGGTGCTAGCTGCAGTCATACAATTGCTGCTCGAGGGCTATATGTGGTCCCTGGAACAATATGTGGAAGTGCTCTTAGAGGAAGCATACAAAGAACCCTCATCAACAACGAGTCGAAATAGGTGATGGGCTTCGATTCATGCCTATTTAGTTCGATCCAGGGCCAGTCTTCCTCCTTGGGCTGCGAGGCCTACAGCTTGCAAAAACAATAACGCGACATCCTGTGGCTATAGCGGACATCAGAGTTATGGGTTGACAGGGGCCGTGTCATCTTGGCAACATGTCGGAGAATGGAGTCAGCGCTGCGTTCGAAAAGGCGGAGGGTTATAATACCCGGGATGAAGTGGAATGGGTCATCTTGCGGATAATATGTGCCAAGTCAAGCGAGCTTGGCGTTGAGGGGTTCGCCAACCCTGCGACTGTAGAAGATGAATAAGATATAATCCGATGGGGTGGAACTCGGAATTGCTTCAATCTGGGCCTAAGTGATTGGAATCCCCACAGATATCATTAGATATCAGATGCCATAATTCTTTTCTCTGACGTCTATCCTGTCATAGTAAAGCTGCGACGCCAGCCAAGTAGGTTACAGCCTAGCAAGACGCAGGCTTCAAACGGTCTCATCCACAACAATTTGGTGTTTGAGGACAAAAATGAGTAATTTTTTCGTCAGGCTCAAGTGCGAGACGGCGATGTTGAGGTCATACACACTAAGTATGTCGTGGGTTGTGACGGTACGCGTAGCTGGATCCACTAGCAAAAAGGTCTCGAGCTGCAAGGAGAGACAACCGACTTCATCTTGGGGGCTATGGCACTTTCCCCAAAAGTGATTTCCCTAGTGACAATATTCTCTTCTTCTAGATCACAGTCTTGCTCATTAAGTTTGAAAAGCTTGGAGAGGTCTGGGTCGCATTCGTAGCTGAGATCCTAGGCCGCTTTCTCGTTTGCCAATCGTATAAGCGCATCGTGGTATCTACATGCGTGAATCTTATTTCAGCCAATACTTTTGGACCGCGGTACCGACTTTCTCTCACGAGAGGTGTAAATCACATGATGCTCTGTCGCAGATGGTTGATATAGTGGAAAGTGTGGCCTAACTTGAAGGCATCCCAAGTTGCAAACTCCTCTCGAAATGCGGAGTTTAGTAGTTATGATTGACTAAGTTGATGTTCTCTATTGATACTTTGTTGGGCTTTGAAACTTCGGATGCACAGAATTGAAAAGTACGTACCGAACAGTGAACCCGATGAAACACGGGGAGCATCTGGCCACTACGCTGATCATCTGGTGACAGCGCACCATGATGTTAGCCGGTAGGAAATGAACTTTGTATTTGGTGTTGGCTCCGCCTGCTAAAAGGTAGCCGCGGCTAACTGCAGGAGCAGGCATGTTGTATATCGAGATAGACTAAGCAAGTTTGAGCGAGCAATGTAGAAATTGCCTACATTGTACAAGAAAGTTGAGTTGAGAGATACGAAGGATCCTCAGCCGTCTACCGTATTCGATACAAAGATAGCATCCAAGGAGATGATATTCATCTAACCGTCAACCTCGTGCAGCAGATTCAATGCCTTGCTATCCCCGCATCTTGCTGATCAATCTCGGTGCATGCACCCGCAGGATTCCGGGCCGAATGCCGATACGACCAGGATTCGGGCCAAAGATAGCGAGTGCAAGTTATCAAGTGACATATAGCTGCTTCACGTGCCAACATTACATCATTAAGTGCATCCTTTTTTACGTATATGTTTGACTGGACCCTTGCCTTACTTTGAGAGTTCCACAACCAACCCCATCGTCCAACAATCTTCATGATAGGGGATTCCCTCCTGATTCTACAGTACCACTTGCCATTCCGATCCTCGGTTGTCCCACTTAAGCGACACCATGCAGGCATCCTTGCCACCATTGGACGCGGCGTGGGATCCGACCCTGCAGACCGAGGACGGCGACGAATACTGCTGGACGCCGTTGCAGCTTGCCGCCAGAGGCGGAGAACTAGACAAAATCCAGGAAATCCTCGCCGCCGACCCGGCCGCCGTTAACAAACCCCCACACGGATACTACGGCCAGACGGCCATTCAGGCTGCATGCATGCATGGCCACGAACCGGCCGTGCAGATGTTGGTCGACGCCGGAGCCGATGTCCACTTCTGCGACGGGAACAACTTCCAGAGGAATGCCTTGCAGATCTCCTGTGGACACGGGAACGAAAAGGTCGTCGACATCCTGTTAAGCGCCGGGGCCAAGGTAAACGAGGTATCATCAACTCCTGCAAGTCGTATGCGCGGGTCGAAAACATCCTCAGTTTCAGTGACGCGATACAACGGAAGAACAGCACTGCAGGCGGCATCAGAGCGAGGACATATTCATCTGGTTAGACGACTGCTCCAGCTAGGGGCAGATGTAAATGCTCCTCCGTCGCCATCAGCAGGTTACACGGCATTACAAGCCGCAGCCGGCGGCGGCTACACGGAGATATTGAGGCTTCTCCTTGAAAACGGGGCTGACATCAATGGGGCCGCAGCAAAGTACAAAGGCTACACCGCTCTACAGGGAGCATGTTTGCACGGTCGCATCGAAGTGGTCGACCTTCTCCTTGAGCAAGGTGCGGACGTTCACGCGTTGGGAGGCCTTTACGGAGACGGGATGGCTTTACATGCGGCAGCTGAGAAGGGTCACGTAGACGTTATCGAGAGATTGGTAGCAGCTGGTACTGATGTGAATGCCTGCAGTTTCAGGAGAGGAAGAGGACAGACTGCGCTTCAAAGCGCTGCGGTGGGAGGTTATACTAAAGCAATGCAAGTCCTAAGAGAAAATGGTGCTATAGGAAAGATTGGAGGAGGAAGCTTTCTATTTTCCTAAATTATACAGTTTAAAGAATTACTATATGTAAGAAAAAGACCTTATTGACACAAAATCCCGCACTTTCTAGTCTGATATTGAGGGGAAGGGCCTCCCAAGATGGCCTCGTTACTGCAGTATCACAGGGATCTCCGCTTTCAGTTAGATAGGAGTCAGCGTGGCTTGCTTGCCGTTTGCGTATTCGCTGTGTTGCTGATCAGGCGACCCAACGATGCAGTTTGATTGGCCTGAGGGCTTTCAGCTCTTCACCTCAACGGTCTGATAACTGTCTCCTACCTGTAAACGCTTACTTGAGACTTTTCCCATCTCTTGATACATTTTCTACGAGTATCACTCCCACTCGCGGCCACAATGATGAAGTCTACAGCTGGGGAGCCCATGGAGCTAGAAGAAGACCCAGCGTCGGAACAATTTGAACTGAGGCTTTACGACCAGCGGTGTGAGGCGGGCGTCGTACAGCGTTGCAACCTCTGCCGCAACATCGCCCGCAGACGATTTCCCTACACCTTGACCGCAGAAGTCGGTCTTTTCCAGGTCTCATCCCAGAAATGCAGCGTGTGCGCCGCTGTGTGCGACAGCTTGACAGGGCTCCAGTCAAGCTTGCAGGCGCGGTGGAACTCGATGGATTTCCGCTTCAATGCCTGCAGCGAAACACCGAGATTCTTTGCTTCAGAGGTGACGCCCAAGGATGGCACATATCGATCTACCCATTTCCAGATCTTTACTGAGCTCGGTGAGTCGCCCGCGGCTTGTGTTTGACTTTCATCCAACGTGTTCAGGTCAGCCAGGTTCTGAGCCCATCATTGGCGCCGCGAGGAGCATTGCGGCCGAGTCGAATTCAAGCCAATGCTTTGATCTCATACGGCAGTGGATCTCAGAGTGTGCTCAGCATCCAGTATGTGCTCCCCCGTCCTCCTCCGCCAGACTGCCCACCCGCCTTCTCGACCTGCGGGCGGGTGATGATGGTCTTATCAAGTTGTATGAGACACACAGAGGAGAGACGGATCTGTACATCGCCCTCAGTCACTGCTGGGGCCCCAAAGGCCTGCCAACCGCGGCGAAGACAACGAATGCGACAAAGGATGACCGCAAGCGAGGGATTCGAATCGAAGCACTGCCCAAGTCTTTCCGAAACGCCATTGCAATATGCCACGAACTCGGAATACGGTACCTGTGGATTGACTCACTATGCATCATCCAAGAGGACAAGGCTGATTGGGAGAAGGAGTGCTCCCGCATGAGAGACGTTTACAGAAACTCGTACTTGACGATATCCGTGGCCCGGTCTCGTGACAGTTCCGAAGGATGCTTCTCAACACGCCCTAGCAAGCATCTGTCCACAAAGGTCGGCTCTATCAACCACCAGGACCAGGTCTACGACGTCATGGCCAGGGAGAGCGTCAACCACTACCAAATAGCGGCATCGGACAGCTACAGTTCGGATTTCCCTCTCTTTTCACGGGCATGGACTTTTCAAGAGCGGCTGCTCCCTCAACGGGTGGTGCACTACGGCGAGACAGAGCTGATCTGGGAGTGCAACACCGTGTGTGACTGCGAGTGCGCTGCTTCTCGGGAGATCCTGGCAGCTTGGGACTGGCAAAAAAGCACCAAAGTCATCTTCGCCGAGATGATGAGCCAACCAAGACATGGGCCAGAATTTCGCCGCAGCTGGGCCACCCTGATGCGGCGCTTCTCCCTCATGCAGCTCAGCTTCGACGCCGATCGCCTTCCGTCCCTCTCTGGTCTCGTCCAGGAGCTGGAGAGTAGCGACACGGGGAGATATCTTGGTGGCCTGTGGGAGAGGGAACTACCCTGGATGATAGGGTGGATGAGCATGGGCCAAGACACATGCCGCCCATCCTCAACTCCAACCCCCCCAAGCTGGTCTTGGACCTCGGTTGAGAACGTTTGGGTTTCTTGGAACTATACTACTGATCTGAGCAGCCACGGCGAGTGGACCACGACGTGGCCAAATGGCAGGGACCTGACGGAACACAACGATGCATTCAGGATAGTCCAATGTATAGTCAAGAGCAAGGACTATACCCCTCTCGGGAAACATGACGCGTTTGGGCGAGTCTCCTCCGGCACACTCCTCGTCTCCGGACGACTCGTCCCTGCGGTACTGCGGGACGACTTCTTTTGCGAGCGGAACATGATTCAGCAACGTTTCAACCCAGATGCGCGGGGGGAGTCGGGTATCTACATCGCGGGACGGTCGGTTTACTGCCTCATGATCGGCGCTATGAGCACTGAGAGCTCCAAGTATCCCGGCCTGGTTACTGTTTCCTCCTTGATTCTGAGGCTTCGGGAGGGGTATGGCGAGGGGACACGTACCTATCAGCGGATTGGACTCATGAACCAGAATAATCACTTTGCTTGGAAGGAGACACCAGCCTGGTGGGAGGATGCTAAGAGTGCCATAGTGGAAATTACTTAGTGATATAGAATGCCGCTGCCTCGCAGCTTGTACTTGTTCTAACAATCGCAACCCTTGTTGCTGGCAGGGATGGATCCGGGAGGGGTGACCATTTCATCGTAATGGCAGCCTGACAGCTCTTGGTGTTGTGGATCACTCCCTGGGTGCGGGATGAGGCCAGACCATTATCATTCTCCAATATGCCGGAACCAAGTCGTCCAGCTGCCACTTGGGATCTTTTCGCGTTGTGACTTCCGTGCGTGCTGAGAAGCAATCTGAGTTTCTCGAGGTGGCATGCGTCGACAGCACTAAAGTGGACAATCCCTCGCTCGTCCGCAAGTCTACGTCGGCTCCATGCTCGATGAGCAGCTGCGTCATCTCAGCATTGCACTCCGAGCACTCCAACGCAAGATGTAGTGCAGCATCCTCCGGTTCTCCTCTTTCGTTGATACATTTCTCGGCTCCGTGCTTTAGCATTGCCCCAACCATTCCCACGCTGTGCTCATCGACAGCAAGGTGGAGAGCCGCTACTTCCGTTCCCTGTGGTCAACGTCGGATCACCTCCGTGCTGGAGGGGGAATTCGACAATGGAAGAAATCTCCAAGAAGGTTTCTAGGTGCAAAGGAGTCCACTGGTCTGATTTGGGCAGATTTGGGTTGGCACCACCCCCGACGAGCAGCTTCGTGACCTCCAGATTGTCGACACCGGCGTGGAGTGAGGTCCACCCCCAGCTGTCAACGATGCTAAGGTCGGATTTGTACTGGAGAAGCGTTTCGAGGCTCTTGGTCAGCCCATAGTAAGCGGCAAAGTAGACTGGCGTCCGCAAATCGTTGTCCTGGGCGTTGATCTCAGAGCCTGCTTCGAGGAGAGCCTTGACTGCCTCGGGGTATCCAATGGCTAAATGGAGCGGTGTCTCTCTGCTCCGTGGGCATGCCTCGACCTTTGCTTTGTACTCTAGGAAGAGCTCGATAACTTTGACTTTCCCTTCCCTCTAATACGCAGAAAAGGGTTATATCACTTATATAAGTCAAAGATTAGTTGTATAAAGAAGGATGCCCTTCATTTGATTAGCCGGTCAGACTGGGACCTTTAAGAGGCCCAGTCCGTTAGATTATGTAACATACTTACGCAATTATTATATAATCCCTAATACGCTCTATCGGCTCATAATAATAGCCTTATAGGCTACACGCATTATATCCCGGCTTTAAAAGCTAGGGCTTACTATCCTTAGTGATTAACTAATATATAGATCCTTTTAAGGTTGGATTTTTCCTTTTAGAGGTATTCTAGACTATCTAATTTTATTCCTAATTTTCTAAGTAATTCCCTCGATCTTTCTATTATATAAAGCATAGTAAGTAATCTTATAGTTTCTTTCGTAAAGAGTAGTATAAGGGCTATTAATTAACCTCTATATTAGTAGCCTTATTAACTTTAGGCTATTAAGTCTTCTTCTAGCTTTTAGAGCAATAGTAAGGTTAGCTATTAGTCTTAAAGGCTTTAGGGTAGGTAGCCTTAAATTCTATAATAAGCTCCTTATTAATATCTTTAGTCTTCTACTAAGAGTTATATTTAAGACCCTAGCCCTTCTATTAGATCTAGAAACCTTTAAAAGGTATAGTATTTCTTCCTTAATTCCTTACTTCTTAGTAGAGGATACATTTAATAATATACTTCCTAGAGTCCTTTTTAACTAGCCTTAGCTCCTTAGGCTAGAAGTTATTATTATAAGTAGATTCTAGCTATTAGTATAAGATAATAGGGTAAATATATTATTTAGGAGGTAATTCTAGCTTAATAGTTAGGTTATTAATTATACGCTTAATCTTAAAGGGTTTAGTATATTATTAGGATTATTTCTTTATAGGGGCGCTAAGTAGATTATATCTATTATAGAAGTATAAGTAGACCTAATCTCTAGCCTTAAGCTAAATAGGCTAGTGCTTATTATTATACTATCTTTTAGCCTTAGTAGTAGTGAAATCTAGGGTAAGCTATACTTTCTTTTGTATAGCTTCTCTTAGGAAGGGTAGATTAGTAGCTTCTTAGTTAAGTAGCTATATAGCTTCTAGTAGTCTATATAGATTAATACTAAAAAGAAATTTATAGGCTAAGGCTTATATACTAATATTATATATACTATTAAGATACTACTATAGCGCTAGAAGGATATAAGTCTAGTTAGATCTAGGGTTTTCTATATAGTAGAATCTTATAGTAATTTCTATAGTCTAATTATATCTCTTAGAGATACTATTAGCCTAAGGGTAATATACTATAGTTATTATAAGCTTTATATTAAAGGTAGCCTATAGGGTCTTTTAGAATAGGGAGATAAACTTTAAGTTATAGTTAGATATAATAACCTTTAGTATACCTTAGTTAGATAGTATAAGTTACCTTACTAGGATAGTAGCCTAATAATCTATTAAATACTTTAAGTAGCTAGGGATAAAGAAACCTCTCTTACTTACTATATAGGTAATTATAAGAAGGGTATTATAAATAGGGAAGTCTTTAAGGGACTAAGGTAAGTTCTTTATAGAGATTAAAGGTAAATAGATAATAAAGTCTATTATAATAGTATATATTAATATTACTAAGGGGTGAATAGGCTTATAGTTACTAATTCTCTACTTTTAGCTAGTTTACTATTATAATCTAGAGCTTTACCCTAGCTTAAGCTAGATAAGAAGGTTATCTTCTAACTATAATAAGGCCTTACTATAGGATTAATTAATAGTAGATAGGTATTTAGCTTAAATAGGTAGAAAGCTTTTAGCTTCCTTCCTTTCTTCTCTTAACTTTAGTAATAACCTTATTCTAGCACCTTTTTATAGCCGCCTAAAGGCTAGCCTATTATATTTACTAAAGTTCCTCTTATACTAAACCCCCTATAAGAATAAGATCTTTATAATAAATACCTACTGCTAAATTTTGCCTATACTTAACTAGCTTAAGAGTTAAGATAAGCTTCCCTCCTAATTAATCTTAATATATATAAAATTTACTATTAATAGACTTATGATTAGAGAGTCTTAAGTATAATTCTTTTATATATATATATAGCTTAATAGTACTTTTAAGAGTATATTTTTACTATATATTATAAAGGTATCTTAAAATAGAGATTATAATAATTAACCTAATATATTTCTTATCTATATTAAGAGTATAATTAATAAGCTCTATAAGTAATAATATATTAGTCTTTACTTAATTATATAGTAATAATAAAGAAGAGAGAGTACTTATAATTATATTAATTATTAGGAATTTATACTCTTTAAAGTAAGTATAATCTAATAGCCTAATAACTATAAGGTACTTATCCTTATAACTAGATTATAGCTATCTATTAAGAGATAACTTAATTATAAAGAGTAGCCTAATAAATATACCTTCTTTATTACTTTACTAAAGGGATTTAATAAAGTCTTTAAAGATTACTAATCTAATAAACCTACTAATAATAATACTCTATACTAATCTAATAATATAATATAAATTAACTTAGTTAATATAAAATATAGTTAATTATACTATTACTATTTTTATTATAATAAAATTAGATATTTTAAATAGAACTATCTTAAGCTATAAGGATAATTTAGTATTAGTTTAAGTATAATTAAACTAATACTTAAGGAAGAAGAGGTTTTTAATTAAGGAGATTAATTCCCTTTTAAATAAGTATATAAAAAAGAGGGCTATTTAGAATTAAGCCTAAATTAACTAAAATTAGGAATATATATATTATTCCGTTTAGGTATACTATAAGTCTAAACTAAGCTAATCTCTAGCTAGATTAATTAGGGTTTATATACTATATTATACTTTAATGGCTAATTAGTTAAAACCCTATTTAAATTAGGTTATATATAGTTAGACTAACTTAATCTAGCTAATTAGGTCTATTAGGGCTATATAACTAAACTAAGTTATAAACTAGCTAAGTAGTAAGGAATATTATATAAGTAATAAGGTATTATTACTAATCTATTTCTAAGGATAAATAGAAAACTAGCCTTTATAAAGGAATTCCCTATTAAATATTTAGAAAGAAGCGCTCTTTTAAGTGCTTAAGTTCTCTTAGGAAGGGAGACTATACTAAATGGATATATTATATATATAGCTAAGCTTATTAAGGATAATAGAGTAGTAGTATAGGTAACTTAAACTACCTATTAGCTAACTTCCTAGAGAAGGAGGGTATATTATAGTTTAAGGCTTTACTCTAGCTTAAGCTAGATAAAGAGGTTATCTTCTAACTATAATAAGGCCTTACTATAGGATTAGTTAGTAGTAAATAGGTATTTAGCTTAAATAGGTAGAAAGCTTTTAGCTTCCTTTCTTTCTTCTTTTAACTTTAGTAATAACCTTATTTTAGTATCTTTCTATAGCTACTTAAGGGCTAGCCTATTATATTTACCCTAAGTAGTAAGTTTAATATCTATAGATATATTTCTTAACTTCCTAATAAAGGTTATAAATATAGAGCCTTAATAGCTCTTATATTATTCTCTCTATTCTAAAGTGGTTATAATTATTATAAGCTATCTTAAGGATCTCTTTTTTTATATTATAGGGTATATAGAGCTTAATATAATTATCTATACTATTATAGTATAGTAATTTATCTTAAAGCGCAAAAGGTACTTTAGGCTTAAAAGTTCTTATAGTATTCTTACTAGTTAACTAATTACTTATTATAAAAGCCTTCCTTAAGATTATAGAGATAACCTTAGAGAAATACTTATTTACTATATAGCTAGCTTAAAAGTATCACTTAGTATTATTAGCTATTAGGGCTTTAAATACTATTAATATATTATTTAATACTATATAGTTTAGTTAGAGCCTTAATAGGTTAAGGTTAATCTTTAGGGTAATTATATAGCTTAAGGCATTAGGGATAAAGTTCTTTTTACCTAAGAGGTAGTATATATAGAGATTATACTTAGAAAGATATATTAAGGCTATAACTAGCTATTAGTTTACTTAGTTAGTACTTAAGGTCTTAAGAGATATTTTTTTAATAATCTATTTAATAATAAAGTAATTAGTTAGTATAACTATAGAAAGCTTAAAGGATTATAAGGATATTTAGAGTCTCTTTATAGCCTAAATAAAATATATAACTTTAAGCTTTATAAGCCTATATTATTACTTAGTAAATATTAGGGTATAGCTAAGGAAATAAATTAATTAGACTATATAATAGGCTAGCCTTTAGGCAGCTATAGAAAGGTACTAAAATAAGGTTATTACTAAAGTTAAAAGAAGAAAGAAAGGAAGCTAGAAGCTTCTTACCTATCTAAGCTAAATACCTATTTACTACTAATTAATCCTATAGTAAGGCCTTATTACTATTAAAAGATAACCTTCTTATCTAGCTTAAGCTAGGGTAAAGCTCTAGATTATAATATACCCTCCTTCTCTAGGAAGTTAGTTAATAGGTAGTTTAGGTTACTTATACTATTACTCTATTATTCTTAATAGGCTTAGCTATATATATAATATATCCACTTAGTATAGTCTCCCTTCCTAAGGGAACTTAAGCACTTAAAGAAGTACTTCTTTTTAATACCTAATAGAGAATTCCTTTATAAAGGCTAGTTTTCTATTTATCCTTAGAAATAAGTTAGTAATAATACCTTACTACTATATAGTATTCCTTACTACTTAGCTAGTTTATAACTTAGTCTAATTATATAGCCCTAATAGACCTAATTAGCTAGATTAAGTTAGTCTAACTATATATAACCTAGTTTAGATAGGGTCTTAACTAATTAGCTACTAGAGTATAATATAGTATATAGACTTTAACTAATCTAGCTAGAGATTAGCTTAGTTTAGACTTATAGTATACCTAAACGGAATAATATATATATCCCTAATTTTAGTTAATTTAAGCTTAATCCTAAATAGCCCTCTTTTTTATATACTTATTTAAAAGGGAATTAATCTCCTTAGTTAAAGATCTTTTCTTCCTTAGGTATTAGTTTAATCGCGCTTAAATTAGTACTAAACTATCCTTATAGCTTAAGGTAGTTCTATTTAAAGTATTTAATTTTATTATAGTGAAAATAATAATAGTATAGCTAGCTATATTTTATATTAATTAAGTTAATCTATATTATATTATTAGATTAGTATAGAGTATTATTATTAGTAGGTTTATTAAATTAATAGTCTTTAAAGACTCTATTAAATCCCTTTAGTAAAGTAGTAAAAAAGGTATATTTATTAAGCTACTCTTTATAGTTAAGTTATCTCTTAATAGATAGCTATAATCTAATTATAAGGATAAATACCTTATAGTTATTAGGCTATTAGGTTATACCTACTTTAAAGAGTGTAAATTCCTAATAATTAATATAATTATAAGTACTCTCCTCCCTCTATTATTACTATATAATTAAGTAAAGACTAATATATTATTACTTATAGAGCTTACTAATTATACTCTTAATATAAATAAGAAATATATTAAGTTAATTATTATATATTAGGTTAATTATTATAATCTCTATTTTAAGATACTTCTATAATATATAGTAGAAATACATTCTTAAAGGTACTATTAAGCTATATATATATATAGAAGAATTATACTTAGGACTCTCTAATTATAAGTCTATTAATAGTAAATTTTATATATATTAAGATTAATTAAGAGGGAAGCTTATCTTAACTCTTAAGCTAGTTAGGTATAGGTAAAATTTAGTAGTTTGGCGGCGGAAAGGGACTAGAAACAACACCCCAACTCGATAGCGATCCTTTAAGAGGGTACACAGAAAAGCGTCGTACAGGCGTCTTCATCGGTCAGCCCGAAGCTGCACCAGATCGCACGTATGTACTCCAGCAGTCTTGTGTTTAGTACCATCTAGCAGTAAAGCATCTCATGAGGATGATTATCAAGTCGGCGGCAGGAACGAATGTTGGCAAGGCATCGATGGGGCCTACCGCCAGCTTGATGGCTATCTCAAGAGGGACAAAAGGTGGACGTGGATTCGTGATGCGATTCGAAAGGAAGGTTCTCAATTTCTCTCGTAAACAAAGGCAAAGAACTCAAGCTTCAAGCTCAAAGAGCTTTTCTTTCTCTCGTCTCTCTGCAAGAAGGGAAGAATCTCTCTGCAAAACAAAACAAAAATCTCTCTATCTCATCTCTCCACGATGATCCCTCTCTCTCTCGACGTTGATGTCTCCTCCTAAAAACTCTGTCCCCTTCTGACCGTCCTCTTTATCCCTATTATATCCCTGCTAGCAACCTGCTAGCCCACCCGTCCGGGGACCCCCGCCACATACCTCCCCCGTGATCCGACGATTGTCCCCAAGCGGCCAAGGATCACACGCAAAGAAGAAAACCTCCCCATACGAAATCAGACAAAAGAAACAAATATGCATAGCGAGAAGCATCTCATGAGAGCTTCTTAGAGACCAAATTCAATAAACAAAGGAAATCCACCAAACAATCTGCCTCCCCATTCCGGAATTCCTCCCTCCATCGGAGAGTCGTGATCTCACGGAGAGAGCTGCTACTTCCTTTCCTCCCTCATACGATATCATTCCTCCCGGGTAATCTTTGCAATCGCAGGCAGCATGACGGTGTCATAGGCAGAGTCGATGAGGTCTACCCACTGACTCAAAGAGATCAGTCCCTCAGGGATGTAGGTCGCAAAGGTCCTTGATTTAGGCAGATAAAACGTTAACCGCTTGGCGATTTAGGGTAGGCACATCGGGTCAGTATCAATCGTCATTTTCTTTGCCCCATCGCCCATTTTGAGATCGCGGTACATTTCTCTTCCTTCCTCAACCTTCTGACCATCCATAAAGACAGGGACAGCATTGCCAATGATCTAGCTGGATGAGACGGTTGGGGTTCGTGCCGTTCGGGTCTTCGAAGGTGTGGGGGCTGGCGAAGCATCTCCCATCGAAACATCGCTTCGTGCCGGGCTCACAAAGACTTCCCTCATCGAGACATCACTCCCCGAGGCCCGTAGGGGTGGCAGCGCTCGGGTGGGTGTTTTTGGCGAGGGAGGTAGTGAAGTCTCAATCCCTCTCACTTCCTCCATCAGCTTTGACACTAATCCCGCAGGAGGTACTCTCGGCGGGGTCTGTCTAGGCGAGTTATTAGATGAGGAGATCGAAATTGGAGTCTTCCCAGTTCGCTTGGCTGGGGCAGGGGATTGCGAAGGTGACGACGAGATTCGAATTGGTGATTGACATGGCGAGTTGCTAGAGCCGAGCGAGATAACGCTTCTAGGCGCTTTACGGCCGCGTTCCATTGGGAGTCCGTCAATAACATCGTATCCCATCTTCGAGTAGATTTCGACAAGATCATCGGGCATCTTAAACTTAATCCTGGTTGTATCCGAGTGATACATTGAAGAGCTTCGGATTTCTTGTCCGAAAGGAGCAGTGGGGTGCCGGATCAAACGGTATTGATCTGGGAGCTTGTCAAGTCCAACTCCAGACCAAAAGACCGTTGGGAACCCGCCGTAGTTCGTATAGATGTCCGACGTTCGAAGCTTCATGTCTTCCGGTAGGAATTGGTGCAGGGTGTCTGAAGATCGCTTGACCATGCGGTTGGTCTTTCCTCTTCCGTACTTAAAGTCCTTGATCCCTAGTTCTTCCATAATCGCGTGGCCGAAGAAGCTCTTGACTCGATCAAGATCGAGCGCTTGCATTCCTCCCTTGTCTCCCTTCTTTATCTTTCCAGGCCGTCCAATCTTCCAGTCCCGGAAACGAAGGGCAAATCCTGCTCCCTTAGGCAACTCATCTGCTGAGCTTCCCTGAATAGCAAGATCCTTCACAGCAATTCCTCCATTGACCATTTGTCCCTTCGACAGGCCGACTAACCCTCGGATGGTTAGAGTGACAAGGAAAGTGCCGAGGTAACCGCATTCCCATTGGCCATCTTAATGAGAGGCAGGCATTCCGAAGATGAGGAAATCATAGGGTGTACCATTCTTAGCCATGATCTCTCTCCATACAGCAGCAACAGCCACAAATCGCTCTTCCTTCCCTTTCTTTAGAGTGTTGAAAACGCAGAGGTGAGCTTCTTTTGCATCCTAGATGTAGGTAACCCAATGGGTCCAATTGGCGAAATGGACGATCCCAATGAGGAGTCGACGGTTGAACTAAGTCTCTCGTAGTGGTCGGAATCCCAAGGCGGGTCGGTTCTTCGAGACATAGGCCTTCTCCAGGAGGAGCTTAGTCGAGTACTCAGGTTGTCCCCATCGGTTGCTTTGGACGTTAGAAGTATCGAGATTGAGGCTACTAGGGGCAACAGCGACTAGGTCTCTCAGATTGTAGGTCATTAGACGAAGGAATGCGAGGAGGCCAAAGTTGGTCGACATTTTCTCGTTCTGGAGATCGCTCAGGAGGTCCCACAGGTTAGCATAGTGTTCCTTCCAGGGGCTAAAGTCCTTCTCGCTGAAGTCCGGGTGCTGCTGAACAGATTTGACCCAAGCTTAGATCCCTTCTCTATCTCCAAGGGCAGGGCGATTCGAGCTAACATCCTTCCAATGTGACCAGTCGAGCCGGGACGGATAGAAGGTAGGTTGTTCGTTCAGGCGTTGATCGAGAGGCATCTTAGATAGCATTTCGTCGTAATGCAGGAAGCTCCGCTTGCCCCCTCCGTTGCGGACAAGTCCTTCGTAGAGCGTTAGTTCCTTGTTGGGGCGGAAGAACTGCTCGATCTCCTTGGCGTCATTGGAAGCGGCCATCGTAGCGGTGTTTTGAGGCGTGCCGAGATTCTGAAAGATGGATAGGTTGTAGGAAAAGCAAGGAATGAGATGATTGTCGAGGTTTTGGGCTTGAAAGGAGGAGAATTGGGGCGTAGGGGACGGGATTGAGATGCAGGTTTTGCTTGGGGCTAGAGTGTAAAGAGGGCTTATGTAGTAGTGTTTTCAAGAGTGTGTGTGTCTGGTGTTTTCTCTGCTGTGCGTCACTGTTTTGTTTGTGATAGTGAATCACTTCAACAGCAGTCATCGTTTGCCAGAACACCTCACCGGATTTACCTTGCTTGACATGGCAAACATAGACGCCTGCTCCTTGAAAACACCTCCTCTTTCGCTAAAAGCCCCATTAGATTAGCCCTAAGGCTTGAATCTTCCTGCTTGATGCTTTTTCAGTCATCTCCCTCCCTCTTCCTCTTCCTTCTCCCGACTCATCTTTTTCCTCGCAGCTTTCCTTGCTTTCTTTCTTCCCTGATTCTTCTTCAGCATCTTAGCTAGCCGCAATGGCTACTTATCAAGACAAGCTCATCATCCTTTCGGGTCTCCCTCGGTCAAAGCTCCCAGATGTTCGTCGTCTCGCTGAGTGTCGCGTCGATTCTGGCTCGTTCAATCGGCAGGCCAGCACTTACTGGAAAGGCCGCGACACCATTCTCCTCAAACCCTTCCCCATGTCGCGCCTCAATTTGACTCCTGCCTTGGTGAGTTCCTTTTTCTTTCTTCTATTTGGGCAGGCAATCTAATGAGATGCTTTTCTAGGTCCTGAAGTCGTTCCGGGTTTGGTTCTGCGGTTTCCGGGCTCTCGATCGACTTGGCCGCCCGATGTACGTGGAGTTGGATGTCCAGTTCCCTTCCTCCAGCGATCGCTCGTCTTTCCTTATCTGGTTCCTTCGACAACTTCCTTTCCGGGATTCGACAATTGCTTCCGGGATCGGGCTTCTCGCAACACACGCTCTTCAGCCTGTCTTTATCCCAGCCGAATGGGCTCATCCTGGCGGTTACTTCTTCACCACCCTTCCTTCCCAGCCTTATTATCTCAAGGCTCTCATCATTGCCTTCATCGGGGTCATCAACCCAATCATGTGTCGTTGCTGCATCCGCGGCTATTTATCGACGACAACCCGTTTTGAAGAGCACATCTTAACCCCCTTCCATGCTTGCATCTCGATTCAAAACTTCTTAAGCGGTCAGTGTGCTAATTGCGTTTAGCACAACCGTCCTGATTGCGATTGGAAGTTTCTCCCCGGATACCTGGCTTCAGGTCGTCAGGAAGGTCTTCGGAAATTCCCCTTGGGTGGTAGAGCTACCATTCCAAACACGTCGACTTCCTTTGCTTCTGACATCTTCAATCCTCGCTCTTGCCCTCGCATTATCTCAGAGTATCCCTCCGAGTCTGGCGGCTCATCCGATGCTAAAATCTGCAGACGGGCTGCTCAGGTCTCTACTCAGGCTCTTCGTGGCGGATACCAGGCTTTTTAGCAGGCTGGATTGGCAATTCTTCTTGTCAGAAGACTCCCTCCCCAGAATAGGCGATAAGTAGTGAATGCTCGACGTCCTACATCACCACTTGACTGTTGTCGCTTTCTTCTCTTCCGGACAGGCTCCCTTTTTCCTACTCTTCCTTCGCTATGAGGTCCGTTTATCTCTTGGCAGGCACAAAGTTTGGTCCAGGTAATCATTTTAGGGTCTTTTTCCTTCGTAGACGCAGTTTGTCCAGTCTTCTCCGGTGACCCAATTGTCCTCCTTCTCTCCGCCCCTCCCCACACAGCAACACCGCTGTCCTCAGCCGGCGCTGTGTCCTAGGTGTCTCATTAGACGCTTAGACAGCCGCATACTGATCCCTGGCTTCCTTGGTCATCTCTGGAATGTGGACCTGGAAATCTCCTCTGGGCCCCCTTCGTGGTCGGATTATTCTCCTTCTTCCAGTCTTTAAGAATGATCTTAAAGACTTTTCGGGCCGTCTTTTTGTCGATGTATCTAATGAGATGCTCGACATCACCCTCCTCTAAACCGTAGACGTCCATCATTTCCGGTTCAGAGGGAACTTAGTCGCTCAATGCTCCCTCCCCGGTGCTTCTTGAGTAGCGACCGGGTGTTCCCATCTAATTCCTCCCGCCACAGGGGATACGATCTTAACACTTCCCAGCTGGCAGCTTATCAACATCTCTCCAGGAACGGTTGTGTAGTCAAAGGTGACCTTTGCGCTCCTAATGAAAGGCATCCCTAAAATGAAGGGGATCGACACTACAGAGGTAGGAGCCATATACATCTTTTGGTCAATAAAGACATTGCCCAAGTAGACTTTAACGTCAACCACCCCTGCCATCGAAATGTGGTCTTTCGAGAAGGAAGTAGTCCTAGCCCTAATGGGTTGGACATTGAGCTTGCTGGTCTTAACGATGTTGTCTAAGATGATATTCCCTTCTGCTCCAGTATCGATAATAGCTTCCCAAGTGTGACCATTAGGGTTCCCAAGTCTCACTTGTAGCTTTAGAAGATCTTAGCATAATGAGATCGCTCTAATGTCTTAAGATAGGATCAAGGTCAGATTAACCCGCACAACCCTCTCATTAGGTGCTTCCGGATCAGGTTTCCCAACTTGCTTTCCGTAGGAGACTTTCGTCATCGAGTTGCAGTCCATCACCAGATAGTCTCCCAGAGTGAGGCGGGAATCATCATAGGAACCGGGAAGCAATTCCTTCTGACCAATCGCGACAGAGTTGACACCGCATTGCCGAGATAAGTCGTCGAAATAAGCATCAGAGAAGCTCGGGTCGGTCCGCTCCTCGATGATGTTTATTTTGACCTCTCCCGACCGCTTTGTCTTGTAGCCGGGGTCAGGGTCTATCCAGACAGTCTCCGTGACTCCGTCAGCAAGGTCAGCCAATTCCTTCGCCATGGATCGTCCGAATTCCGGGTCATTCGCGATAATCTAGGGAATAGTGACTCCAATCTTCGTGGCTAGGACTCTCTGCTTTAGAGCAGCCCTATTCTCAATCAATGAGGACAGACGAGAGTCGCCTTCGGGACCACCTTTCGCAATCGCTTCGGCCATCTTTCGATCCTCTAGGTTTGTCTATTTGAGGATCCTAGGGATTACCGTAGGAATAGGCTGGCTTCGTTCGGACTCTTCTGGTTCTTCATCGGTCCTTTGCCTTTTGCTGGCTGCTGTGTCGAACGTGACATTGTTGTTCAAGACTCCAGTGGGTTCCTCGCAGTCCTCTTCGTCGATTAGGATAATGTTGGACTTTGCGGTCCTATCCATAAGGGGGTTTCCTGCAGGGAGTCCTATCCTTCCACTGGTTCCATTGACAATCATGTCTTCGTATAGAGCGTCCTGACTCCTCTTCATGAAGTCTGTCACTAGGTCTTGCTCTTCCTAATTGGGATTCCAATTTCGGATAGCAGACCCAGACATCAATCCATCAAGAAACTCCATAGCAGGTGACTTTAGGAACTTCCTTATCCACATAACAATGAGTTTCTTAACTCCTCCGAGGAGTCCCATCTTCCAGACAAGCTTCGAAGGGAGGATAGCTTCTCTTTGACCCACCCAAGCCATACCTACTTCTGAGTCAAAGTCACAATAGCCGGCTTCCCTGTCCTTCTATAGCTCATAGCATTGGTTTGGGAAATAGCCTACAACGCAGCAGTAGAAACACTTCATCTGCCTCTGCCTATAGCTAGCATTGATAAGAATGTCCTGGCTATCCGTCCCGTAGGGTCCCATCCCCATAGGATAGTTGCTATTAACGGAAGGATGGAAAAGCCTCTACTTGTCAAGATTCCCTTGGAGTATGGCCGCAAGGCGTGCTTCTAGGTCCTCATATCTCTTCGAGACATTAATGCTCATGTTCTGGACCATTTTGGTGAGGGAGTCGATCGCCGCATCCGTGTTTAGCTCGTTCGGAGGCCGGGTTCGTTGTTCCACATCCTTCTCCAAGGGTCTTCTATCCAGACCGAATTCTCTCTCCCAGGGTTCCTCAATTAGGTCCTTGAAAGATTGGTCCCATTCCAGTAAGCATATAATAAGATCGACCATAGCATCATATGGCTTGGATTGTAAGTCCTGGACCGGAATATTCTTCCATTGACACACCCGGATGATAACCTTGCGGGGTAGAGTATAGAAGACAGCATAGGAATTTCCCTCCTTGAACTTCCCACCGTCATTAAGGGTATTGCATAACTCTCTATGGGTTTTAAGCCAGGTAAGGATCTCCTTGTCTATCGCGTTCCTCATAGACTGAGTGTTCATCTTAAGGACCTTTTGGAGGGGTTAGATCTATTGTTCCTCGTCGCCATCCTTAAAGATTTCAAGAAGCTTCGCCTTAATCTCTTCCCAGGTACTATGTTCAGTGGCTTTCAGGACCTTCCATCTGACATCTTCATGGACGAAGTACAGCATTAGCTGGACCTTTTTTTCATCCGAGTAGACTCGTCCCTTAATGTGGTTCTCAAACATCCTTAGGTAGCTAGAGATGTTAGTCCCCTTGAAGATACAGTTAAACATATAGATCGGGATGAGAGCATCAGGATCTTCGCTCATCTTCCCTTTCTCCATTAGGTCAGGAAGCTTCAAGCCCATCTTGTCGTTCTTCGTGTTGGGTTCGGTCGGTATCTAAATCAGCGAAAGGTCTTCGATCAAGGGTGCAGCGGGCACTAACTGGGACTTCGCATGCGTATCGAATCGGGTTGGTTTCAGGGGCACTGCCTTCACAGGCATTGAATGAGATGCCTTCTTCCTTTTCTTCCTCCTTTCCGCTCCGGTGGTGGTGGCAAAATCGTGATTGCAGTCCTTAGGATCCTTGCTCGTTGGAGAGCAATTCTTTCCTCTGGACGCAGCCCTTATTAGCCACAATAGAACAAAGCCTTGATTGCTATACTGTCTCTCTTAGGTGGGTGACAGCGCAACCAAAGAACGAAATGAATGATAAATGAATAAAAACGCTCGATAAAACTCAGGTTGGTCGTAGTCTTCGTATAAATCTCTCTGAAAATCTCTCGGTGAAGGTCGAAACTCTTAGTCTTAGCCTTCTGGTTATTCGGTGTCAACGTTATTATCTTCATTGACGCTGTTCTTCTCTTTTTTCTTATTGCTCCCTATTTCTCCGTTCCTTCTCTTCCTTTTTCTTTCTAGCGAACCCTTCCTCCCCCTGCATTCCCCTGGCTTCTGACTCCTCATGACACAAAGGGTCACTAAAGCTAGGGTGGCCAGGTACCGGTCCCTTGTGAGAAACCACGTAATAATCATCCCAGCAACACCTTCCCATCGTCCAAGCCAACGCATATTCTCTCCCCACCAATAGCTCAACGAGGTCAAATGGCATTCCTTTTCTCGTAAGAAGTCCTTATGGCCATAGAAATCTGGTGATATCATGCCATGAGATGCTTCTGAGTTCAGGTCTGCCCCATTTTCTCTCGGAACTGCTGTGGTGGAGAAGTGTGCGTAGTGGGTGGTAGTGTGGTTCGGAGTTCAGGCGTCCGTTCTCATCTCGCTTCTCGCGGTGGTCTCAGTCAAGCCATGCGTTACCGATTTTGCTAGTTCGATTTATCGTAATCCTTTAGGGTCCTTAGGTCCAGGGTCTTTTCGGGGAGGTCGCGATCCCCTCTATCTCTCGTTTCTCGTCATCTTTCCGCTTCCCTTGAGTCCGGTAGCAGCAGCTTAGAAGTGCATCAATTAATCTTGCCCGTCGAGCTGAATCAATTGATTTGCTGCCCCACCGTGACCTCCAAATTTGGCGGCGGAAAGGGACTAGAAACAACACCCCAACTCAATAGCGATCCTTTAAGAGGGTACACAGAAAAGCGTCGTACAGGCGTCTTCATCGGTCAGCCCGAAGCTGCACCAGATCGCACGTATGTACTCCAGCAGTCTTGTGTTTAGTACCATCTAGCAGTAAAGCATCTCATAAGGATAATTATCAAGTCGGCGGCAGGAACGAATATTAGCAAGGCATCAATAGGGCCTACCGCCAGCTTAATGGCTGTCTCAAGAGGGACAAAAGGTGGACGTGGATTCGTGATGCGATTCGAAAGGAAGGTTCTTAATTTCTCTCGTAAACAAAGGCAAAGAACTCAAGCTTCAAGCTCAAAGAGCTTTTCTTTCTCTCATCTCTCTACAAGAAGGGAAGAATCTCTCTGCAAAACAAAACAAAAATCTCTCTATCTCATCTCTCCACGATGATCCCTCTCTCTCTCGACGTTAATGTCTCCTCCTAAAAACTCTGTCCCCTTCTGACCGTCCTCTTTATCCCTATTATATCCCTGCTAGCAACCTGCTAGCCCACCCGTCCGGGGACCCCCGCCACAGTAGTAAGTATCTATTATAAAGATCTTACTCTTATAGGGGGTTTAGCGTAAGAGGAACTTTAGTAAATATAATAGGCTAGCCCTTAGGTAGTTATAGAAAGGTACTAGAATAAGGTTATTACTAAAGTTAAGAGAAGAAAGGAAGGAAGCTAGAAGCTTCCTACTTATCTAAGCTAAATACCTATTTACTATTAATTAATCCTATAGTAAGGCCTTATCGCTATTAGAAAATAACCTTCTTATCTAGCTTAAGCTAGGGTAAAGCCTTAGACTATAATAGACTATAATTATAAGTATATTTAATTCTAGCTCTTAGGTATAGTTATTATAAAGGTAATAAAGTATAGTACTAAAGCCTTATTCTAAGCTTATATTAATCTAAAGGAATAATTACTTAGCTAGGTTAAGGTAACTTAATATTTAGCCTAAAGTAATCTCTACTTAAAGGGTAGAGAAAGCGATTTCCTCGCTCTTATTAGGTATAAAGTATATTATCTAGGTATAGGCCTTATATTAGTTAGGGTTACTATTAGTAACCCTTCTTTCCCTATATCCTATAGCTAGAAGAGTAACTTTCTAAGCTTATAGAGGTTCTAAGAGCTAAGCGTAATAAGGAATAAGATAGCGGATATATCTAGTAGCTCTAATATATTGCTTAAGACTATTAAGTTAACTAGGGAAGTTAAGGCAAGCGAATATAGCTATCCTTTTAGCTATTATTAAGAGACTTAAAGTATCTATATAAAATCCTAATAGCTAGGCACTAGGATACTTAATCTAGCTCTTCTTTAGGGAGATAGTAAGGTTCTACTTATTAAAGAGTATAAAGAGGGTCTTTAGGTATTTTAGATATTTAGCTATAGACCTAGAAAAGATTATAATATTATTAATAAAGGCTTAATAAAAAGTATAGTAAGGATAAAGTAGCCTATCTATATAGTATTAAGTATAGGTAAGAGAGTTATAATATCCTATTAGTATTACTATTAACCTCTTAAGGCCTTTATAGCTAGCTATTATAAAGCGGTTATAATGTTTAAAGGTTACTCTAAACTAGAAGAAGAAAGATAAAGTATTAATTACTATAATAAAGGTAGCTTTACGAAGGGCCTATATTATATCTTCCTAGCGGGGAAGAAGATAGTTATTAGGTATTAAGATCTTATTTAGCGCTTTAAGATTAATAATTATATAGCCTTTAGGTTCTCTCTTAACTTACTTTTAGATTATAAAGATAGGTACTAAGAATAGTATTAATCCTTTAACCTATTCTATTTAGCCTTAGTAATATAATATATTAAAGGTTATATTAATAAAGTTTTAATCTTTAAGACTATTAGGATAGAGTCTTTAGGCTATATAGTATTTATACTAGTTATTAATAAGTAGTATTTATATTTCCTCCCCTTTAGGTACTTAGATAAGTCCTATATTAATCTAGAGCTTTAAGTAATATAAGACTAGCTCTTTAACCTTCTTAATAAAGTTAGGGTCTTTACTATAAATATAAACGCCCTTACTAGTAATCTCCTCTAGTAGGTTAAGAGTATATTATATATAGGTCTACTATAGGATCTTAAGAGGCTTAAGACCCTTATTAAGGGCGATCTTAGGAGATAGATTAATTAGCTTATTATTCTAAGTAAGGAAAGTAGAGATTAAGAAGGTTACCTTATAGCGCTACTTCTAAGGTAGATTAGCATTATAATAATCTTAGAAGATAGTATTACTTAATAAGTCTAAAGGTATAAGAGCTAATAGGGCCTAGTTAAGGATATATATTCCTTTAGTAATAGCCTTAATATTATTAGTAAGGGAGAACTTAGTAGAGACTACTAAGGTTATAATTACTATAGTAATCTTAGAGGAAGTAGCGCTTAAGGTATCTATAAGAGCTAGGGATATTATTATTACTATAGTACTAAATGTAGTAGTTTAGGTTAATAAAAAGTAAGTCCCTTCCTACTTAAGGATATTCTTAATCTTTTATTTCTAATAAAGCTTAATATCCTCTATAGTATTATTTATAAAGATAATACTTAGGGGACTATTAGAATTAATTAGTATATATATAGTAGTAAGGCTTAATCCTTAGAAAGTAAAGTTATAATCCTTAGGGATCTCCTTCTAAGTCGTTAGGACTAATATAGTCTTACCTACTAGTATAGTTATAGCTCTAATAATTATAATATATTAGTTAATATTCTTTTAGCTTAAATAGATACTAAAAGGGATATAAAAGTCTTTTAAGAGGCTATATTATATTCTTCTCTTTATAATAAGGAGATTATAGGTATAAAGGGTAAGGAAAGCTATTCTAAGTAGGGCTCTAGCATTAAGGTAGTTCTAAACCTAAGTAAAAGTAGTAAACTTTACTATCCTAGTAGTAGATTCATTAGAATGCTAACTATTAATATATACTATAAATATAGCCTATTTATTATATACCTTTACTTTATTAACTTTATGTATAACTATAGGTATAACCTTCTTAATCTTATGTTTAAGAGTCTTAAGCTATTTTTAGTTAATAAGGGGTTAGCTATAACTAGAGTTAGTATAGATCTTAATAGGGTTAGAATCATTAGTAGTAATCTTTACGTTAAGGCGTAGGTAAGTATAGTTCTTCCCTTTATTATAGGGAATAAGCTCTAATAGAGGGCTGCTCTAAACTGCTAGTATATCTTCTAATCTATTAGGGTATAGTTATAGTATAATAATAGCTTCCCGATTAATAGGGCTACTAATAGCTTTAAAGCTAGTATAGACCTTAAGATATTTAAAGAGCTTATTATAGCTTAGCTAGGCTTTCTTATATCTCTTATAATAAAAGGAAGAAGCTTCTCTTATAAGCTTCTTATAGTTAGCTTACTTAGGGCTAATATAGTAATTAGCTAGTTAATATTCCTATAGGATAGACTTTATAAGGAAGCTTTAAATATATATAGAGTATCTAATAGTAAGGTTAACTAGAATATATAAATCCTTAATAGCTATAGCTATAAAATAAACTCTTTAGGATTAATTAGAGGAAGTAGAAAAGTCTAAGTGTAAGGTATTATCCTTATTATTAGCTTTATAGAGGCTTTAATTAGTATCTAGCTTATTCTTAATAATTTAGTACTTATTCTTAAAGGTAACTTTCTTTGCCTTATAAGAGTAGTCCTAATAGTTATTATAGTTATTATAACTTTATTGCCTATTATAAGGATAGTTATCTCTTTTATAGTCTTTATACTCTTATTTATAGTTATAGTCTTAATCTTAATCTTAATTGTAATCTTAGTCTTTATTATAGTTATAATTATCGCTTTAGCGCTCTTTATATTATTAGGTTTAATTATCGCTTTAGTAGTTATTATATTATTAATAGCGGTTATTACTATATTAGTTTAGGCTATAATTCTAATAGCTTTAGGATTAGTTATTATAATTATTTCTATAGTAGCTATACTATTATTAGATATAAGCCTTAATAGTTAGTTATTATTCCTTATATTTATATATAAAGTTCACTAGGGTAGTCTACTTATATAAGACTTATAAAAGATAAGAGATCTTACTATTAATAAGAGGGAAGATAGCTTAAATAATATATCTTTCCTTTATAATACCTAATTGCTTAATATAGCTTACCTTATATTAAACCTATTAAGTAAGGGAAAGACTATTAATAGTTAGGCTTATAGTATACTTTCTAAAGTGAAGATCTTTTAAGATCTTAGTATTATAGCGAGGGTCCCTAGATAGGTAGACTAGTAGGTTACTAGTAGGGATATAATAGGGATAAAGAGGATAGTTAGAAGGG